>VXBJ01003461.1:0-28793 GCA_013400055.1 Nycticryphes semicollaris
GGAGGCAAACACAGAAATGAAAAGGTGGGACTAAGTAAGATATGGGTTTAAGCTCCAAGCCCTTGAGGTTATCCATTTTTGATCAACTCAGAAGGCAGTACAAAGGTCTGTCTTAAATTTGGATGTGGAATGGGGCTTCAGCCCATATATGACATACACCCCAGTGAGGGTCTCCACTGGACCTTCTTCTTCTAATGGTTTTAATGACTCATGTCTTTTGACCTTTTAAATCCTCTTTGGACTGTAGGAAGGGGAGATAGGAACACAGTAGTATCCCTCTGGTGTGCCCTAGAGAGAAGATGCCCAAGCAGGTAATAGAGCGAGCTGCAGCAGCCCATGCAAGTCTTGTGTGGAGCAGCAACTAATTTGAGGTGATCCGTGAGCTTCTGGGAGGCAGAATTCTTTGGAAACTGTTCAACTTTGGAGCAACTGGTTGTGATCCTGGCTTCTACAATTACTAAAGTTCCCATGACCATGGGAGGAAGAGGTTGATAAAGACGTCTATGCACTCAAAGACAATTTATCTTCCACCTTTCTGGAAGATGAGTTCTTGCCAAATATTCAGCAAAAAAGGTAACAGAGTAAAATATATTGTACTGTGGAAATAGGAGGGTTAATATGGTATCTTCATGCCCCATATGCTAGGAATTTATTTGGCCTGCTCTGGCATGTCTTCACATACATCACATGACAATGAAGAGTATATTAATACATTTCATCTTGTACTAGGACCAATTTAGGGTTGGCCCTAAATTATTAGTGAAACTTTGATCAGAGAATAGAAAAAGCCAACAATAACATCCACTGGTAAATTTCACGGTCTTCCAGTACCAATGAGTGCTGTACAGGATTACCAGTTCCTTGAAGAAAAGCACCTGGCTCAGATCCGGCTCACGTGTAGTTTAGTACAATAAGATGAACAAAACAGGACTGAAACTTTCCCTTCTCCCCTTACCACTCATGAACTCTGGGAGCTGCCTTATCCCTTTGCCTAGAGAGGCTGCTTCCATCAATGGAAGGAAATAAAAGAAGCCTTGGTTTTCTCAAGATGTTTTCTCCAATATCTACTGTGGTAATTCTCAGGAAGCCTGGTTGAAAAGCAGAATCCCAAAGCGTATAAAAGTCCAGTGTGCTATGTACCTTGTTTACATAAATATGGCAAACCATATCCTTAAACTGTTGAGAGGTAACAGCATTAGTGCTGTCAACACATTTCTGAAATGCTAAGGTAATTACCATCCAGGTTCCATACCAGCTAGAAAAAAGAACCAAACAACCCATCATTCTTTTCAGCTACTGTTGATTTTCTTCTTGGCTACAGCAGCTTGTATTTGATTGAACAAAGACGGAGAGAGAAATCTTGTAGAAGTTCTTTTGTACAGCATGAGTGGGAATACAGCTGTAAGAGACATGTATGCTAACGAAGAAGTCTCCACCACTCCATGAGTACAAGGGAGGAAAATAGTTCACCCCTTGAAAACCTGGTAAGACTTTATCTGTAAAGTGAGGAGGGATTGGAAGGATAACATTAGAAAATTACAAGCAAAGGCCATCACAATTATCTGCAGTTCTATTTCAACAACAGCTCTGAAAATCATTCTGAAGAGAAACACATAACTCCATGGTAAGAAGAATAACCATTAACTAAGCTAAGAATTTTAAGGAATTCTGAAGGGAAGGATCTGAAGACTATTTCCCAGAATCTTTCAAAAGGAAAGGTGCCTTAAAAACACCGTTGAAGCACTTAATCTGAAGCCAAGCAGCGTTAACAACAAACAACTAACGGCAGTGATGAAGAATCTGCCTTCTTACCTTGGATGTGGAGGCTATTTGTTTGAAAAGATGGGTTTGTTGCAGGCTGGTATGTCTTTAGAGGCATTCCTGCAGGCTGCTGAAGGTGGGGAGGTTGTGGAGTCTGCCTCTGCATCATGTGATGGGGAACTGAAATTCTCTGGGGGCTGATGTAGTGAGGAGAAAGAGCTGGAGCCACAAACCTAGGAGTTCAGAAACACAAAACTGTACAATTCCCAACACATGAAAGCTAAAGAATGCTTCTATGTTACTTAGATCACTATAATGTTTAGCAGTTTGCGTAGATACAGACTTCTGAAAGAACAGTGTGCAGCTCAGATACAGAGAAGATATATTTCCAAACAGCAATATATCATTTGATAGCTGGGAAATTAAAAGGCTGAATTGCACTCTTATGATGGAAAACTCCTTTTAGTTTCTCTGGGTGGGTGTAAGACTTAATTGGAGGAGACACCTCATGGGGGACCCATTTTCTGAGGCATTGACGATAAACAGCTCTGTCACTATTGGCCCGACAAGAATACGTGCTACTTTGAGGATTTTACATAAGGATTTTACAGTGTTTGTAAGGTTAACTTTTTTTTCTACATTTCCTTAAAATTGCATGCCTCAAAGTACATTATAAATAGGTGCTACAGCCATTTTTGTGGATGGAAAGCTGGGGCTGTAAGAGCTCTTGTCCATGTGCCTGATGACTAAACTACCCACTAGACCAATAGGATCTACTTAGCAAATGAAAGCTCAGCCTGTGTGCAGGAGTGGCTCAGGGCCGCCATCTCATCCAAGAGAGGAGAGCCAGGAAGGCCAACCAAAAAAGCCAGGATATTTCTGCAGGAGGGTGAGTGAAAAATGATGTGGTATTCCTCTCACACATCAGCCTCTCTCTCCACCTTTAAAAGCAAACTCCGAGTCTGTGCTGAGAAAGAGCACCCTCCTCTCTCTCACCTACTGTGCTCAGTAGCTGCTCCTAGGATGTATTAGTGCCTGCAGTTAACACAATCTGCCGGGATCCTAAAGCGTGGGTCCAGTCACTGTTCTCCTGAGACTGGACCTCAGTACACTAGATGACTTTTTTTTTTAACCTACCAATAAAGAATGTTTTTTCCTGCAGAAGTGTAAGGAGCCTGCTATTTCACCCTGAACACAAAAGAAAGTGCATCTGCGGTAGTAGCACTATGGAACACCTCTTGACAGGGTCATTGTACAGGTTATAACCACATTTAAAGGCAAGAGACATGAGATTTTTTATATTGCCACTCAGAACAGTACCTGCCACACATTATCTCTGTGATTTTGATTTAATTTGAAATCTATTCACTACAGTTCTGGTAGATATATAATTTACATTTGGAGTATAGCAAGTGTCAAGATGAACTTTGGATGATTTACTTACTGCCTATTCAGTTTTCTTTGAGAATTGCATTTTTAGGCACATTAGACAGGGTTTGGATGGTCTTTGTGCCGATATGATATTAATTTCATAAACACATATATTACTTCAGCTGTGCTATATAGATGTTAGAAATAAAGATGTCACTACTGAGTCTTTAATGTGTCAAATATTTCATTGTTCCAGACGACTGATGCAGTGTAAATTTAAAGACATACAAGGGAGGAAGAGAATAAAGCATGCTTTTCATAATAATACTAGAGAATGCTTCTTTAAAAAAGATAAATTAGTAGCTACATTGTAATAAAAATATCAGAGGTTTTAAAAATGTGCTACAACTACCTGGTTACATGTCTCCTGAGTAAGGACTGGAGCTAGTTTTTGCATAGCGCTCACACAGAAAGACTGTTTTTGCTGCCAGAGATTAAGAGCAGTGCACAGACAGTCTGTTATTACTACTACTATTTTAAAAATCACGGGATATCATCCTCTGTGTTTTCAAAATTCATTTGTGAAGATTAATCTCTGAAAAATGGTTTTAACCAGCAGCCAACAAGAGGGGAAAAATCCCTTTCAAAAATCAAAGTGAAAAGCACGGTTTTACATATTTTGTATTTGATTTAACATCCCCAAAACTCTCCCAATAATAATGCATTACTTTATATAGCCAGACAGTAGTCATTTTTAGTAGACTTTATTGGTCTTTATAATGATTTACTAATCACTTCACAAATTCCTAGCTTACTGATATGCATGACTATAGTTATCTACTTTTACTTCCCTTTTGCCTAACAAAAGAGAAACTTGGACTTGTCTCAGTCCAGATTTGTCTCCTGAGCAAATCACAGCATGTTACTAGGGGAACTGCAAATTTAATTTTGTTCCTAAAGCAATCAGGACCAGCTTGTAGCCACTCAGAATCTGCCATGAAGGATTGGGACCAAGCCCTGGAGCCGATGTAATGAGGAAACAGCCATATTTGAAGAAAGATGCCCTTCCCAATGCCTGCTGGATGCGAAATCAGAGCAGGAACATTTCTAGAGCCATCGATAAAGTGTCCTACTGGGGAATGACTAGATTTGGTACTAAGCAAGATAGATGACAACGTTTTGGTAAGCTTACCTGTTTTGGTAAGATTAATTAAAATGGCACATATCTAGGGGTTTTGTTAATGACCAGTATGGGTAACAGCTACATGGAAATATGATTTTACCCTAGTATTTTGTGATTGCAGCCAGTCCAAACGTAAACTACATGCACAGTCTAAGCAATATGTGGAAAAGGGAGGAAAGAGAAAAGCCAATAGTATACTATTGTTATATAGTATAAATAGTGTATTTACATAGTATTTGTAACTATTTACATAGTTTATTTTAGCATGGTTGGCCATCTACACATGAGTCTTCAGTGTGCTGCGAAAGCAACCTTTTAGTTCTCTTTAGCAAGATTATACACAGGGTGCTTCTTCACCTAGAATCTCAAGTATTTTGAGAGTCCTTAATTACAGATCTGGCTGTGCTGAATTGTCTGAGTGTCAAAGGGCTGAAGGGGTTATTTTTGGAGGTGGAAAAAATACCAAAAACTGGATGGTAGAGAAATCCTTTTTCTGTTAAACTTCCCACCAATCAGAACTCCCATTGCAGTCAAAGACAGTGAAGTTCTAATCCTTTTTATTGGGATGCAACAGTTTGGGAACACATCCAGATGTTATGCAGTTGACACAGGCAGGAGATCAGGCTTTCTTCTTGTTACACTTAAGGTGTTGGCTGGGCAGAGGACAAAAGCGTAATCTCCCTGTAGTAGGTTGCTGTCACCAAAAATGTCCTGTACGGTTCTCCACTCTCAGACAATGTTAAGTGAGGAACAATCTACACTTGCTCCCTCTTAATTGCCTTTTTATTTCTAGGCAAATCCAGAAAATCTGGAATTCTCTGCTTTAAACATCCATGTATTCTCCTTTGATCTCACATTTTGCTTTGGATCCACACTTTATGCTCTGTGCTAGTGACCTTGCAACTCTACAGCCCGCTGGCAGTGGGGAAAGCATTCTGTTGCAAAACAGTATTCTGTAACCCAAGATATTGCAATGTAAGTTAGTCCAGCTAGCTATCAATGACAATCAAATAAACATGGTTTAATAACACTTGTAAGAAAAGCATTGCAAGCACAAATTTGAAAAATCTAATCTTTTCCTTGAAAGTCATGAACGCATAAAACCTCAATATTTTTACCACCCTATGATATAACATGTTTCTCTACAATGATTTTTCTGTTGCAAATTATTCTTATCCCATACCAGAAATATTTTGGCCAACACACAGACAGAAATTTTTTGTCCATAGTTTTCTTAAGCCACCAAATTTGTACTTGTCAAGCTCTGCCTCACACCCTGGACAGCAATGATCCCACAGCACACTTCTGTCCCCACGGTGTCTTGAGGGAGTAGACTGCATGTGCCAGCAGACTTTCATTTTAGATCCTTCTTTTCAGTCATTAATAAGTGTCTAAAAATCACTTTCATGCTCAAGCTATAGGAACACAGGAACAGCTACTCAGCTCAAACCAGTGCTCCATCTAGTCAAAATAAGGGATGGTAGGAAAAAAGAAGAGCCCTTCTGACCAGGACCACATGTTCTTTGCTGAGAAGAAAGGAGAATTTCAGTGAAGTTTAAGCAAGGAAGCTGTAGGTGGCCACCTCAATATACATATTGCCTGGAGATTGAGATATATAACTTTAAATGCTCTCTTAGCATTTCCTGTGCCTGTATCATACTAGGGAACTGAGTTTCTTGCAAATGCAAAGATCAGAAAAGAGTGCCTTTGTAAAAAGAAGTGTGGAAACAGTCTGGAGAAAAATCCCAAACTTTGCTAGATTGGCTCTGAAAGGAGGTTGTAGCGAGGTGGGTGTCAGTATTGTTTCCCAAGTAACAAGCAGTAGGACAAGAGGTAATGGTCTCAAGTTGTGCCTGGGGAGGTTTAGTTTAGATATAAGGAAGAATTTCTTCATCAAAAGTGTTGTCAAGAGTTGGAACAGGCTTCTCAGGGAAGTGGTTCAGTCGCCATTCCTGGAGGTATTTAGAAGACATGTAGATGTGATACTTAAAGATGTGGTTTAGGGATGGACTTGGTTGTGCTAGGTTAATGGTTGACTGGATGATGATCTGAAAGGTTCTTTCCAAACTAAATGGTTCTATTGCTCAGGTTCAGGCTTAGACTTGCTGCTGCTGCTGCCAGTCTTTAATGTCTGTCATTTTTATGTGCCATTTGCTCACAAACAAAAAAAGTGATAATGTCTTAGAAGTCAATCCTCTGAAGTGACTCAGGCCTGGAAATAAATTACTATACTGATTTCAAAACCACACTGTTAAGGTCTTTAACTAAAGACTTTCTTCAAGGCAGCCCTTTGTATGCCACATACAAAGGGCTTTGTAATATGTGAAGATTGGATGTCTCAACTCCTTGGTTAGAACTACTCAGACAGTTTTGCTTCTGGAAGTCTGGCTTGGAGCTACTTACTGTTTTACAGCATAAGCACAAAAAGAATATAAACAGATATTAAAATAAGCAAAAAGAAGCACTGTTGCAGAACTTATTATAGCATTGGAGTAATCTAAAGTTCAGCAGCAATTCCTTCTTTCCAGCTTTACAGTCTCTAAAAATTCCCATCAAGCCAGGATGCATCATGCTTCAGGGACATACCACTAGCTCTGGCTCAGAGGAAGGTGAAAAATCATCTGGAACACCAAGTCCAAATGAAAAATTATGTTCTGATCTTATATCAGTTACCAAGATACCTCATAAATAAAAGCAAGCATTAAAAACCAAAATGTGTATGTTGTTTGGTAATCAACTAAATAAAAGAATTACTTCAAGCATTTGGCACCATCAATTTTGTGGAACTGAGCTGCACATGTTTCCTATGCCATATAAACCCTAATTTTTTTATCTGGGTTTTAATTAGATTGTCTTTTCAGCTTCCTGCAAAGTCCATGTTTTATTTATTCAAGAAGAAAAGCTAAAAGGAAGCCAACTACATATTCTCTTTTATATATACACCATTTGGTGTATACATCATTTGGTACCACCATTGAGCAGTTGCAATATTTGGTATTAGGGAAGCACTGAAAGTTAGCATCAAAAAGCTGGAACAAACAACATGTAAATCTGCATTTTTATGACGCACATTCTGGCCTTTGATAAATGAAGTTGCTTCTTGGATCCAAACTCTCTAATGGACTTGCACTCTGTGTGCACCAAGTTTTGTACACAGAATGAAAGCAGTGTAAGATGTGTCCCATGTTTGGTTCATTTTCTCATGTTAATAAGGCATAACGAGGTCCACAGCCTCCCCCCCCCCCCATCGCCTAAGTGGAGCAAGATGCAAAAGAAGCCCTCCAATTATTTCTCTACCCACCACAGTACCTGGAGATGTAGGGAAAGTGCTTATTTCCTTCTGTTTCTGCCACTCACAAACTTGAGTGTGCTCTCCAAAATGCAGGGGGCACATGACTGGCTCCAGAGTGGCCAGTCCAGCTTGGATTGGCTTCAGCTCAACAGATGCAGGCTATTGCAGAGCCCAGTGCTGGTCGGCCACTCCTAGCACGACACGACACCCCGGCAGGCACAGCATGTCAGGAGTCACACAGCACGCGGGCAACAAATCCCCGGCTTGCATCCCTAAATCCTGCACTCCTCTCAATGACAAGGTCGAGATAAACAAGGTTATTCACGTCTTTCGAAGATGCTGTCTCTGGCACTTTGGATACTGAAGTGTTGGTTTGTTAGTTCACGTTTTCTCAGCTATCAACACACTCATGAAGTGATGTAAATGACAGCCTACTCACGGGGCCCTTAGGCGAATGGCCTGTATTAGAATCAAGATGCAGATTCTGCATTACTTTTCTTTTAAACATTTCCCTTAATTTGTACTATGTTCTGTAATTAAACCAACACTGCTGTAATACTTTTTTCGTTTTCTGAATTTAAATTGCCATTTGTCACACTACCTAAATTAAGATACCGACACCAAAGTAGTCCATGTAAGGGAATTAGCACTTAAAGCCTTTCTAGAGAGTCTATACAGATAATGTATGAGAAAGGTGTGTATTACACTAGCTCTTTTATTACTGTACAGCAGTGTAATATCCTGAGGTCTGTAACACATCCAATGACTTAATGAGTTCAGTCACACTCTAAATGTAGCTGCTATGGTCCTACGCCAGTAGCTGCCTCAAAAATGAGCTAAGGAGAAGATTACTGTCCTTCGTCATAAAATTTATACCTGTAATAATAATTGACATGTCCCTGCCTGTCACCTCATGCTCTGGCAATTGTTGGATATGGATGTTGGACAGTTCTGTGGATACACTGGAGAGAAAACTGCACTGAGAAGTAAAGAAAACCCTCGGGGTCAGGCAAGAGAGCAAAGGCAGGTCCAGAGTTTGCACAGAGGGCCAGAGCTGAGGAAAAAGGTCAGGACTGTGTGGCCAGCAGTGGGAAGAAAGGACTGAACCAGTAAAATAAGCTCTAATGATCAGGAAACAGCAAGTTTGATCTCAGACTGGTGTACAAAAGCTCAACAACTTCCACTGGCTACAGAACTGGCTGAATTAATGTGTAGTCTGAAATCAAAAAGTACCTCCACCTGTTGACAATTCATCATGTTCTTCCATCTTCCTGATACAAGGCAGAGTGAGTACTGCTTTCCTCCAAAGAAATTACCCCCATTTACCAGTAATTGAAATCTCATGAATGTTCTTTTCAGGTTTATAATTGGATACTTTGTGCTCTCCAAATTACTGCCATTTCTGTCACTCAAGGAAATGAAACACTTTGAAATACATTAATGAAATACAGCAAATTATCATTCTGAGCACTGAAAAACAGGGAGATTAACAAAATAATGTTTAAGTATCTTTATACATATAGTACAAATTCAGTATTTTGTGTGATTGTGCATCTTCCTGACTTTTCCACTGAAAAGCTATTTGCTTAGGCCTCTTCGGTCTTGCAATCTAGTAGACTTCTAGTTTAATGAACCAAGTGGAAATCTATAATACCATAGGCTAAACAAATAATTGGAAGGTTGTTGAAAAAATTTGGGGATGTCTAAACATGAAAATCAAACCACTTCCAAGAAATCTCCTTTCAAATCACTGAAATATCTAAAATTACTGAAATGGCAAATGTCAAGGTGTATGNGTGTCCCTGTCTAGGCTGGGATAAGAGATTCCCTCTCACCTCTCCTTCTACCGGTAAACCCATACCCAGAGCAAATGTTACCCAGTGGCTGCCACCAGTGACTTTCTGCACAACAATTCAGTTTCCACCCATCCTGGCAGCTCTGAAGGCAGTCCTGCCCCAGGCTCTGTGTGGGAAAAGCAGGTGCTGGTCTTACCTCCCTGAGTCCGCAGCTGAGAGAAGAGGTAACTGAGGGGAAGGATGGAGAGGACTACCCTGTACATTACATCCTGGGGAGGGCCGGCTGCTGTGGTGGGACGTGGACACAGCTGCTGTTCCATTTTGACTTGTCTGTGTGCTGGGAAACACGGCTGCTGAAAGCAGAAGGAGAGAAATAATCCCATCAGGCAGGCAATAGCATTGATAACTGAACACATCCTAATGGATAACACCTCCCCTAAAGCTGTAGTGCCAATTGGTAGCAACAAGTTGTTTTTTCTCAGGTGCCATTTTCTGTCTAAAGGGAAGAAAAAATTTCACATAAAAAAAACCCAACTAAATAACCTTTGCTGTTCCCAAATGACACCTTCATAAAAACAGGCATGACATAGCTGTGCCACCCATTCAGGAAATTTCGTCTGAATAAGGGTGCAAATTTTCTATAGCTGCCTGTTGTAGAAGAGGTGGCAAATACTGCCTAAGATACATATTTTTAGCGATAGTGAGCAGAAAACACCATTTCATAAATAGTGAAATACTTTCGACATTTCCCCCTCAGCAGTAAAAGTCCCAAATTTCTTGAAGAAGTCAACCCAAATGCAAATATTGTTATTATTGTCCCCACACTCCTCAATAATTTTAAACTAGCACTAACAGTTTCATAATTTTCTATATTAGTCTTGTATGCGTCCCAAATAAGGAAACGTTCTGGATGATTAAACAAAAAGGAATACTGGACTCCCTCTGAATGTCCTAATTAGTTGACCTCAAATCCTGTAACCTCATTTTCAGAAGTTCTTTAAATCAGACAGTCAGAAGCTAAGAAGCTGATTGCCAAATCCATCAGAAAATCCAGTTACTCAATTCTTTTTACTGACATATGTGTCAGGTATCTTATGTCAGTGTTGAATGGCAGCCAAATACATGCTCTTAAATATTTTATGAACCCCGAGAACAAATTAGTTGGGTTGTCTACAGCATGAAAATGATCTCTGACTGTTTAGTTGTCATATCTTTCAGTCCCTTTAAAAAATAAAGTTTTGTTTATGACTAGTTTATAGAATAAAATTCCACCTATAAATGTTAGTGAATATGTTGGAGCTAATGCTTCAAATTTATTAATGAAACCCTATGATTTAAACCAGTTTCCCAAAGAGCATTGTCACTGGTTGAAGATTCTTCCAGGCTAAAATATCTGCAGGGATGCTGCAGTCCTAGCAGAACACTACTTTAGGAGTAACTCCACTCTGTCTTCAAGAAAATTATTTCATGGGTCACAATTTTGGATGTTGCTATCCAAGATCAAAGGGGTGAAATGCCCATCTCATCTCCCAAGTCCTCAATCTGTTTCTGGAAAACCTCTATTCACCCTTTGTGACGCACTAGATATTCACCAGACAAAGGCAGAGTTAAGGAAAGGCTCAGGAGTTTAATTATGCTGTACCCTCATTAAAGAACAGCCCTGGAATCTTTCAGCTGGTGGAGATGACTGATAGGAAACCCCTTCATGAACAAAACCAACTAATATAGATGCTGTGGAGGTATGTCAAAGTTTAGGGAAAGTTGGCGTGAGCCACACTGGTGGACAAAGCTGGATGAGTGGAGGCTGCCCAACTACTTGGTCAGGAGGACCAACAAAAATACCCGCAGCTGCCCTTGGCACTAGCCTTTCCTGTTTGCCAAGTCTTACAAGCACCAGAGCCTCCTAGTCGCAAGCCAAGTGACAACAGGCATCTGATAGTAGAAGGCATCCCAACCCTTAGGAAAGGTACAGTGGATGCAGATCCTACAGGGAGACAAGACTTCACTTAAGCCAGCAGAGTGACTCACTAAGAAAAAGGTAAGGAGAACTTCCTCTGAGACAGGGGAAGGTAGTTTTTGTTGTTTTTCCACATTGCTCATACACCCCAAAAATCACTCTGTCCACACCCATCTCTTAAGAGTAGCATTAAGACAAATGTAGGGTGGAAAACAAGGAAATGACCTTTTGAATTTTTTATCTTAGGCTTTCCTGCAGCACAGAAGAAAATACTGGAAAACAACCAAATGCAAATTCTCGTAGAATAAGCAGAGAGAATATTTAACAAATTAGTACACCGCAAAGGAAAATTCTGTCTAAATAAAACCAGAGACTATTTAAATTATTACTTGCAAAAAGAGGGTAACTTGCATTTTCCCTTGTAAAACCATTATCATGTGTAAGAAAATATAATGATTTCCAGTTTCCCAGATCTTTGAGTTTAAAACAAGTTTTTTCAAGGCTGGGATTGATTAGGAGTAAAAAGGCTGGACTATGACTGGGTTTCCAGCATTAGGTAGCAAGACTTGTTCTTCCTTGTCACAGCTGTTTTCTGCCACAACCATGATAAGGATTTCATACACATATTTTCTAAGTTGTACTTGCCCAGTTCTAGCCTGCCCAGTCTGCAGTGGTAGCACAGGTTCCCACAGCACTGCCCAAGACCTGGTGACCCAGTCCCTGGGAAAAGGTCATCTGCAGGTAGGCAGGGGCATCCATCTGTCCTTTCTCTGAACTGCAGCAACCTCAAGCCCACTGCAATATTCACCATCATAGCAGTATCTGCTCTGGTAGTACCTTTTGGATAGGCTTCCCTTTTCAGCAATTTCTCTGTACTTTTTGTCTGTTTCTGATGAAGAGACTGCACACATTGTAAAGCAAGAGCTAACTATGGCAGGGACTGGAGGGGCAGGTAGGGTATTTAAGGAAGAAAAGCCATACATACTAGCTGCAAAAACATGTTTCTGTACACTCGCAGGGTATGCTACATGATCGCAGCATGACAGAGAGCATACCTGGGCTTCCACGGTGCCCTGGAATGAAGCCTCCAAAAGCAGCACCACAAATGATGGTGTGGGAGATCATGTAACACCTGCAGGCATTGCAACACATCTTTTGTCAGTGCCGCTTCTTTCTGCATGTAGAGGTACTGTGCTGACAAAAGCACCTCCGTGGGCACCTCATGAAGTGTCTGTCTTTTCAGTGCCTGATCCCATTAAACACCCGATTTGAACAATATGAAATGGAGCAAATGCACACTCTCTGACTCCAATATACCAATATACACCAGTTAGGTCCACACAAAAAGATGCAGAATTAAGTGTAAGTACTACTTAACAAAAAGACTTTTTGTAATAAGGCTTTTATCTCTATCAATACAAGATAAACTAACACACAGTAATTTCTAAAAGATTCAGATATTCTGAAAAAAAAAACCACAAACCAAAGAAAAAAACAAAACCAAACCAATACAAAGAATTATTGATATTGTTCCTCTGTGTCCCTTAAAAAGCTCAACCTACACCACAATTTACAAGATGGATATAACCTGTTAGTCCTGAATGTGGACGATGGACTGGGTTAAACCCACAGAGAGGTAGGAGCCATGAATATTTCACAGAATCACAGANGGTAAAAGTGTTCTTTAAGAAAACGAAAAAACGTCCTATATTTAACCTTCCATTTCTATAAGGAGTATGTATATAGTCCTTATGAACAAGGGATTTACTAGTGCACAGATGGAAAAATCTAAAGTACTTTTTGCACTTGGGAGCCTCACCTCCATATACTCTCCATTCTCCCCTTCCCTAGGGAGCCCATACAGGATACAATCCTACAGGATTTTGTGGCCAGGAGTATGTGGGTATGTGCTGTGTTGAACCGTAAGTGGTAAGGACAGCAAATGTAAAACATGCTGTCTGTGTTGCCTTGCTCCTGCCCAGCTCATCTGTAAATCTGAAGACTCCAGTGTGCCTAGAACTTAAGAAGCATTAAGAAGTCAAAAGCACACTACGAAGATAATATGCCTGTCTCCAAAATGGGTCTGGTGCATGGACCATCTGCATCAATGCTTTCTTTGTCTTTCTTCAGATGCTCTGCAGGCAGGTTGGAGATACTGGAGGCATCCAAGTCCTGGAGGCACCTAGAAAGCTGGAGAGTTTGCAAACTCCACCCACTCAAGATATTTAGGCAGAAGAAGAAAGCAAGTCTAGGGAAGCTCTTTGTACAGTAATCCTGTCTTGATATTTGGAAACCTGTTCAATCCATTTCTGTTGTTGAAGATCCCTTACCACAAATATTTTGAAATCTAAATGCTTAGACATAAAGTGATTTTGTGGTAAAGATCTTCCACAAGTAAAAAATGTCCTAAGATAACAAACTATTTACTAAGATGGTAATACATCACATATAGTAGGAATTCTGGATATGTATGCCAGACTTAAATTCAGCCTAGAAGGTGAGAACAGAGATCCTCTTAACTGTTGGTTACACTACACCACCTCCTCTTTTGCATCCACTGCCTATGCATCAAATACAACTGTTTTTCACTGCAATAGCCATTCATATCTCATTCATCTTTCAGTTCTTCCTATTCATTCTTTTTTTCTTCCAGTAATAACTCATACCTACTTCCCAAGGCTGTCAGCTTTAACAAATAGACTGTTTTTTCCTCAGAAATCTCCCATGCTGCCCATGGTACTTTTAATGGTTAGGAAGATCACTCACTGGGACATTGTTTTAATAAAATTCTTTCATTTTTCCTGTATATCCGCTATCCTCTACCTGCCTGTAGTATTTACCTACTGCCCTAGCACTACCATAGATACTAATTCCTTTCGGAATGAATCACTAATTATTGTGTGTAGTGCACCTAGCTCAATCCATTTCATTGGGGAAAAAACCAACAACAAACCACAGACATGAAAAAGTGTTATTTAACTAAAGCACATCTTAGATTATTGGCACAGAAGCAGTTTGGTCAAAGTTTCACAGTAGTGGAGCACAATTTTTAATTTGCAAAGAAAGTTGCGAAGTTGCAAAGAAAATCATGCACTCGCCAAGCATTAGTAATATTATTCACTTGCTCTGGAGCAGAGCAGAGTGTGACATTCAGTAACTATAAATGAATAACACATTCTGCTTTATTCTTAAATATGAAATGGTCAAGTTTTAACCAAACAGCACAGTATAATTATTATTTCTTTATTGCATTATTTATGATTCTTTCAGCTTTAGGGGTTCTATCTAGATCATACTATACAAAACAAATTTATATGATTTCATAGTAGTAAAAACATCATTCATATATGCTTGCTAGGAATTAATTGCTCACATCTTCATTCTATGAACTGAATAAATGCAAAAGCCTATGTATTTTTAAAAGCTAAAACCTAGATGCCAACAGAAATTTTGTGCTTCAGTAGAAACAGACTTTGAATTTCTGTTTTACAAAATATCACTATACTTAGCCCTAAAAGAGTATGTATGCTTGCTTAACCTTAGAATTTTAAGTGTTATTTTATGTTAGTTTTAAGCAAAGGATCTGCCACGTTACCTCACTATATTAATAAGATTCTACTCAGCTCACATTTCTTTAGTAAAGTCACAAAGGCCACAAGAGAAAATAGTCTTAACTATAAGTAATAGATACATCATGAAAAAGATTATTATTGCATTTCATTTTAATCTATCTGGTTTTGCAGATTCTGTACTTTAACAGTACAGAGAAATTACAGGTATAGTTGTACTTCGGTAAATGGAAATGGACTAATATCTGACCATCTACTTTTGCCATCTCTTACATAGTTCTAATAGTTTGCTTTCAAACATTTATTCTGTAGATCTCTTAGGAAAGGATAAAACCTACCTTTGCTCTAAATGTGCATCAATAATAAGAAAAGTAACCTTCAAGTGAGAAAAGTTTGACTTAACAGCATTGGAAGAATGGAAATATGTTCCTGTTTCTACTTGAGAAGTAGCACAGACACATTTCAGCTAATATGCTGTCTCTAACAGTTCCCAGAAAAAGTAAAATATTTTATTTTTAGGAAAAACCTCCAAGTTTTTCTTTACATTTAGAAAAAATGTTGTTTTCAGAGAAGTTTGAAAGACAGCTTCTCTAAGGCAGGACACTTAAGCTTTCATACATTTTGTTTTTCTCTCCTTGGGGCATGAAAAATTTTCATGTTGCCATTTCAACACAAACAGTTGTCTCTCTATTGGAATCATCTCACTTATTCGCACAGTATATTATTAAGCAGCAGCCCTGAGAAGTAGTTGAAATGTGAACAACAATTGTACATTTAACCAGGTATGACGCAGTTAGGTATCATAATATGAAAATCTCAGATACTTAAATGAAACAATAAAATAGGATTATCACATTTATAGCATAAATGTGTTTATTGATGTACTTATAATATGAGAGCTCATAATACAGCGCTTAAGTTCATTAATGCAGATCTATTGGAAAACTGTTATATGATCCATGAATAAGGAAAAAGAAATATACTCCTTTCATCTTAAATGAAGCTTAATGAATTCTAGATGTCTACAAGGAATGGTAGAAGTGAATTGCTAGCAGAAGTCAAATGCCTAAACAGCAAAAATATTGCTCTTTGTTGTGACAGGTCTTTTAATGGATAATATACAATTTGTCCTGCCTCCCTTCGAAAAACGTGTAAAAAAATGTTCACAACCTATCTATTACTACAACTACTATTATTTTTTACCTATCTATTACTTTGCAGATTCTATCCTTCTTTTGAGATAGATACGGATTTTAAAGGACATCTTTCTTTGCAAAATGATCCCTAATCTTAAGTGAGCAATAATAAAGCTGGCTGTTTATCTGTTTCTTTCTATACCTGAGTAAATATAGTGAGCAGGTCCTGGAAAGTGTCCCATGGTATTATCCGCAGCATCAGGCGGTGATGGGGCTGGCTGGAGGGGCTGGATTATGAAGCAGTCATTCAGGGTGTCCTGGGTAAGCTCTGAGCTTGTTCGCAACTGAAAAGCAAAACATAAAAATGGAGAAATAATTATAACATGGACAAAAAAAAAAAAAGGGGGAAAAAAAATCACAAAAATCCTTAAGACGCTGAAAAGTTATAAAGAAAAAATGTTGAGGGGTTAGAGAAAGAAATGAAGCACAAACAGAATTCTCTCAAATCCTGGTTAATATCCTTCCATTATAGCAGGTATTTTTCAAATCTGAGGAAGGAAGCTCTTCCAGATGCTTAGCAAGACATATCATAGAACTGATACATTTACAAGCTTCAGGAAAGGGGCTACCTGTACAGCTAGGACCTTGGACAGATGGACTTACATGTGTTCTCTTGTTCATACACTGCAGAAAAGAGAAGAGCATCCCAATTCATGAATAATTACCGAATCTTTATGGTTGGAAGGGACCTTTGAGATCATGGAGTCCAACCATAACAACAAAAAAAAGAGAAAAAAAAACCAACACCACCACATACTGACACCACCACACCCAAAAAACCCCCACTCTAACAGCAACCACCACACCCAACAATCTCAGGCACTACAGCATGCCCCGAAGTACCAGAACTAAGACACATGTAGATGTGGGACTTCAGGTCACGCAGAATTATCAAACATCTGACATCTCTTACATCAGCAAAAGGATACCACAACAAACTAAGTATTTTCCTCCTGGTTTCAAGTCCCAAACTGGCTCACTGAAGGACCAGAAAAGCAAAGGTGCTCGTGGCAGTGGAAATGAGGGACTTGGAGCGAGCAGCCAGGACTGGTATCATTCAAGATGGTCAAGCATGGAAGTGGTACCACTTTATATGGTCCAAAGTTGTCTTGCAACGACATTGTTAAAGTGACTAGATTGCATTTATTTCATGTTATGGCTGAACTGATCTGAAAGCGAGTGCTCTGTCACTGCCACTAATCCCAGCTGCATGCATGACCACTTGCTTGGTACCTGATCCATCAACAGCAAGTCTGTTTATCTGGCTGATCCAGCATAAAATTAACTCTGCAAACAATTAGTAAACAAATTCATAAGAAGAATTTTCCTTTGGACGAAACTGGATAAACAGTCTCATCCTGAGACTGCAATACAATACAATAAAAAAATACAATTTAAAAAAATACCCCAGAACCAAAATAAGGAAAAGTGAGAAAGTCTGCTGCAGTACCCTGACACAAGGCTATCCTGGCTATCCTAGCTGTAATGCAAAACTGCACCCTGAGGTTTCTGGCAGATGGATGCTGTTGAAGGCTGCTGCGATTGATGCCTGTCCCACCCCTCTGCCTCAGGCTACTGTTATATATAAGAAAAATTTGCCTGTTCCCTACGGCTACCTCAACTCACAGGCTGGTCTACTCATTAAAAATCATGAAAAAGGAGGGTCTGTGCTTATATATATGTGGGCCACTGCAGTGGCAGATACATATGCTGTCCTGTCACCCATGCTGATGAGGAAACAGTTCATGCAGCATCATGGACAGAATTTGCTGCACTCATCCATCAGAGTCCCAAGAAGCAAATCTCACAGCTTTTTTCTCTCCAATGCCACGGAAGGTTAGCAGGTAACAGTAACTAGAGCAAAAGGAAGCACCTCTAACAAATTCCTAAGGCGAGGAAGAGTAACAGGAGAAATTTCTCTCCATCCTGTACTCAGAAATTAGGAAAAAAGTGGGAGTGATTCTCAATATAACTGTAGAATGACCCATTGCTGTGCCAAAAGATGCTGATAATCATTCAAATTACTTCTGATGATATGCACTAGTATAAAACTGCTGTGACTGAGTGAAGAGTTGATCTTACACATCATAAGCATCTGAGGTAGGGTGACTACAATAAAAAAGTATTACGCAGCCTATGATACCTGTGCACAGACTGTGAATGCTGTAGATTATTCCTTCTCTTAAAAATGCAATGAGTCATTATTAAGCCTGAAGGTACACTACCCTTCTGAGTATATTTGTTATTCTAGAACTTGTTATTCTACAATTGTATGGGACTGGAGGTGGGGAGGGGAGGGAGGAGAGGAAGAAAAGAGGGAAAGGGGAAAAAATAGAGAGAAATACTCTGACAAATGCTTTTAATTTTTTATCCATATATTTACAATCATAATATTTTAAGTACAAATGCTTCTTCCAGCCTAGCAGATATGGTTGTCTACTATTATGCAGCATTATTCTGTTTTTACTGCTACCACTAGTAACTGGGATTTTTCATGAAATTAAGTGCACGTGAAATTAAATACCAGACTTGTCTGGATACAAATGCTTAACATTTAGATTATTAATAAGCATTGTGTGACATCAAATTTCTATGGAATATAATATGAAAATAAATGTGAAAAAAACTGACTTCTGTAAGGAAGTCAGTAGAAATAATAATTAACCAGATCTAACTGCTGCAGCCTGTTTCCTCCTTTGCTCTGAAGACAGTGAATTTCTTTTCCAGCCTAGACTGTAGATTTATCAGCCAGCTGTAAAAGACAGTCGACACTCTCTTTGACTTCTGTATAAATCACATCCCAACATACATATCCCAGCATCCTGTCTGCAATAACTTACTTCCCTCATGATCACTCCACTGAGCATCATCAGAAACACAGTGGAACTCAAAAGCTGACAATGTATTTTTGAGAACTAAAGGGTTAGAAAGTTACCTTGCTGGATGATTAAATCAGTAACTGACAATTTTGCCATGCAGAGCACAGAAATTTTGTGCGTGCTGTAACGTAGCATAAATTTATGGCTCACTAAGGTGCAAGTTAACAACCGTCAACTGCTCAGCTCACTTTTAACTTCCCTGCAGGAAATATTTGTTCTAAATAATAGATTTTCAATTTTAATAGCTCAGTTGTATGGTAGACTTGTGAAGTTTTGGATTTGGAAATCTGAGACACTTCCATTCTCACAATGTGCCAGTTTTTTCCATATACACAAAAAAAATGACTGTCAGTCATGATTCACAATTGTTTTACTTCTGTGACAATCAATTAATGCTTATCACTTTTCAGAACAATGGATGGAAATTCTACTCCTGCACATTGAGATACGATTAAATAACTACCCAAAATTAAATGACACAAGCGGAAGTAATTAGAAGGGTGTAAGACTGTACATTCTTCAGTTTTCAATTTCTTTATATTTGAGTCCAAGAGCAGAGACATGCTATTGATGCATGATACATGATACAATAGAAAACGTACCCTTAAAAGATTATTTGCTTTATTTTCCTCTAACTAGCACGTGTTTTATCTGAGATCTGCATGGTTTTACACAACTTGGCTAGTTTCTTCAGCATTTTTCCTGTTCAACACAAATCAGACATTGTCAAGGAAAACATAAGAAATGTGTGCTTATGAAAACACTCGGAACAGAAGTAGTTTAGAATTTCTCAAACATTATTAATTTGTTTCCAAATCACATAAAACAGGATCTCAGTAACTTCAAGACCTTCCTGTATGTACTCAGATTAACTCTAAACGTGTCTGTTATGTCATCAAATCACAGCATTTTAAATCTTGTTTTTGGGAAAGCAGGTTTAATAGACTTTATGTATGCTGTGCACCTAGTAGAGCGTTTCCATAGGTACGGGAGACATTGGCTAGAGTCTATTTATTTTGATGAAGGGTAAATCTGTGTCTGCCATGCCAAAAAAAACGCAAAAAAGCCCTAAACTCTGCTATGTTTCATTGTGAGAAATTGTTTTACGTGAACTGTAATAGCTTTACAAAGGTGTTTTTCTTTTCATTATTAAGCTAAGGAGAAATTTCTGTTACCCAAATAGTCTGTGTATTAAGATTACTAAGTGCTGTTTGTCAAGTAGAGAACAAGTCAGTAGTCTTCCACTTGTTTTTATTGTCTGCAAGCTAAGTTGGCACTAGGAGAGGGATTGTAGACATGCCCTGTCTACATAGAGCTACATATTGTACTAGTTTTTCTGAAGGAGTAGCCAGAATTTAAAATTTGCTTGTACAGCTAGAGAAAAATTATATCCTGACAGCATCACAACATTGACAGTACACAGATATGACCACTAGAAAATTACAAGTTCAATATGAAGCCTTGCTATGTGACAGCATTTACTCATGTTATAGGCTTGCTTGCTAGATCATCCCTTCACTCGCGCAGAACAGCTCCATGGCCCAGTGCTTTCTTGCACAGTACTAAACTTTTTTTGACAACAGACAAGAAACGTTTATGCTTGCTAAAAGTTTATGCTTGCTAAAAGTTTTCTTTTGCTAAAAGGTTACACTTGCTAAGTGTCCTAATTCTTGCCTCCAGAGGCTATAGACACCTTCAGGCAAAGAAAGAATGCAGACAAAAGGGTTTCCTCAACAACTTTTTTTTTCCAGTGAGTCACCTGGACAGGATTTCTAGAGAGCCATGGCATTCGTTATTCTGCTAATCGTCTACCACTTCTTCAGATATGCATGCATACTATTTTTACCTGCTCTTACATTCTGTTTCAATTACACGTTCAGCCAGGAAAACACAATAAAAACCAAGTTAAACTAGCCTATCTGCAGTACAGATGTTAGGTTCTGTACAAGAAATAATTATTTTTCTTCCTCCCAAAATGTGACTACAAACTTTGAGTTCAAATACAAAAATGGCTTCCATCTTTGTGACCCAGCATAAATCAGTTTTATACACCAGAAGTGTGTTTCAGCCCCTTGCATTAAAAATCAAGAGGATCTGGAACCTACACAATCAGCTAACTCTGGCAAATTCAAGTCAAGAAGAAATTCAGCTTTTGAAGCAATGCTACAAGAATTTAATCCTACCTTTATTATATAGAGAATAGAGAGTTTTCTTTTGATTGATATCATTCTAATATGAGGAATACTTTGGTTTATCTCCTCATTAAAATTATATAGAACACCAAGAACACCATTTAAAGGGGGACACCTGCAGCTGGGACTGATCTGAAAGAAAACTTTGAATAAAAAAATGAAACTGAGAACCTAACTTTAAAGAATGATGTATGGTTTGAGTGAGATGTATTGTAAGTTTCCATTTTCTATGATATACAAAAGAGTTTGTTTGATTGTAATTCTGTTGAAAACTGATTATTATTTTGCTCTACGTATTTGGAAGTAATGTGTTTTAACCTAGAAGGCTCCTAAGGATGCTCCTTTTTGTGACACCCACAGTCCACATTTTCATAAATTTTGCTTTTGTTTCTTTCTCACTCAGTCATAGAACTGGAAAGCATGCCACACATGCATGCGTGGGGACACACACGCACAACTCATCAGCTCTCTCCTACCCTATATCAGATCGTTTCATGTCTGAAAACACGCATCTCTCTTATAAAAAACGCAACCAAGGTCAAACTGACAGTTCCCTGGATCCTTCTTCCAGCCCTTCTTGTAGATGGATGTCACATATGTTATCTTCCAGTGAATTAGGATCATCAGGTTAGCCAAGACTGCTGATAAGTGATGAAAAGTGGCTTGGTGATCACTTATGCCAGCTCCCCTAGTACTCCCATCAGGTCCCATAGACGTGTGTGTCTAAGTGGTGCTGCAGGTCACTAACAATTTCCCCTTGATTATGGGGGCTTCATTCTTCGCCCCATCCCTGTCTCCCAGGGTCTGGACACCCAGGGAATGACTGGTTTTACCATTAAAGACTTAGGCAATGAAGGCATTAAGTAGCTCAGTCTTATCCTTTGTGATTATGTTTCCCCCCACATCCAATAAAGAATGGAGTTTCTCCTTAGCCCTTCTTTTGTTGTTAATGTATTTATAGAAGTATTTTTAATTGCTTTTTCCAGTAGCATCCAGATTAGTTATAGTTGGGCTTTGGCCCTTCTAATTTTGTCCCTGTATAACCTCACAATATCCTTCTAGCCCTCTTAAGTCACCTGCTCCTTCTGCCAAAGGTTGGAAACTCCCCTTTTTTCCTGAGTTCCAGCCAAAGCTCTCTGTTCAGCCAGGTCTGTCTTCTTCCTCGCCAGCTCGTCTTCTGGCACATGGGAATAGCCTGCTTCTACACCTTTATGATTTCCTTCTTGAAGAATATCGAGCCTTCCTGGACCCCTTTGCCCTTCNTTTGTTGTTAATGTATTTATAGAAGTATTTTTAATTGCTTTTTCCAGTAGCATCCAGATTAGTTATAGTTGGGCTTTGGCCCTTCTAATTTTGTCCCTGTATAACCTCACAATATCCTTCTAGCCCTCTTAAGTCACCTGCTCCTTCTGCCAAAGGTTGGAAACTCCCCTTTTTTCCTGAGTTCCAGCCAAAGCTCTCTGTTCAGCCAGGTCTGTCTTCTTCCTCGCCAGCTCGTCTTCTGGCACATGGGAATAGCCTGCTTCTACACCTTTATGATTTCCTTCTTGAAGAATATCGAGCCTTCCTGGACCCCTTTGCCCTTCAAAACTGCTTCCCAAGGGACTCAGTCAACCAGGCCTCTAAAGAAAGAAGGGTTCCTGCTCTCTCAAGCCCATACTGTGGCAGGGAAGTGAAGACACACAAATGCAGAGAAGAATATTGTTTGCTACCAAAAATGAACCTGAAGAATACAATATGCTATGGGCATGTACTGACAGCTGTTTACAGGTCTTGAGACAATTTTTTTTGGTCATCTGTGTAAAAGTAACAAGGGTGACAGCACTTTTTTCTGTTGGACTTTTCAACACACCATGCTGCTGAAGCTTACAGAAGCACTTGCTCAGGGCAGAAACCAAATACAAGGAGGAATCATGATGTGAAATAGCAAATGTTAATACAGTGAATCAACAATTCCCTTGTCATAACATCTGCCACAGTTGCTACAGCTCTACAAAAACCACAGAAGGATGTCAATGCTTCTTCCTCCCAGGAGAGCAGAGCTCCCCATGCGCCAGTGGCAAAGCATGTTCCCCATGTCGGAGCTTTCTTGTGAGGCATGTCTTGAGCATCCCACCATGGCACATATTACTGCTGCTGCTGCACCTGCGGCTGGGAGGGAAGACTACCACAGCCAGTCCTCCATCGCTGTCAGGATCTGTTTTCTTGTTTCTCAATGACCATATGCAAAAGATATGTTCATTCACAATCTCAAAAGTTTTCCAACAAACTGTACGACTAAATTCCTTAAACACTGATGCCCATTCCTAATTCCTTTTTGCCAATATCCCTTTCAGGAAAAATTGCTGCTCGCCATGGTGCCTGATTTATATTTCATTTTGAAAACAGGAAATAAACGGATTAAAGCTGGGATTAAAACACTTACTCTTTACTGCATTTTTTCTGCAGAATAGTTTCTTTGTTGCCATGGGCACTGCTTACTGACCCTTACCCCCTGAATGCACCGCTTTTTGCATTAGTGACATCTTTTAAATGGACTTCATAGAGAACAAATGAGAGAAAATATCCTTATGTTCAACCACTCTCAAAGCAAGAAGACAGATTTGCTTCCCTTTCAATCTATTCTCTCCCTTTTGCAGTTTAACAGTGAAATCTGAACTAAGAGTTTGAACAACGGTGAGTGAAGCCTGAAAGACGCCGAAACAAACAGGGCTCATACTGTAGGATCTGTCTGTTTTCTCCCTTTGAGGCAAGTGTTCACAAACAGAGCAGTTTCTCCAGATTACTATAGTCACATAATGGACAATGCGATTGGTAATTAGTTTAGTGCCTGAATAACCTGCTGAAATACCAATGATGTAATTCTCTAACACTCCTTGGCTCTCTCCTTCCTCATCAATTAAACATTCTGAGTTAGAAAAAAAAAATTTAAAAAAGTAAAACACAGTAAGCATTGTGTTTCTTGAGTGACAAAAAAAGCCTAATTCAAATACTGCAAAATGAAAGAAAAAACTGGAAATAAGTATTGCAAAATTAAATATGCCAAAGATACTAGCTAAAGAAAGTCACCAGATACTGTTTTCTACTCATGTTCTCCACTAAATCTCAATGCTGACATAAAAATTTGTTTATTCCAAAATCTTTAAACAAACTGGTAGCTTCATTGATTGTGCAGTAAAATCAACATGTATTTACAATAAAGCCTACTTCTACTGGTAAACAATGTAAACAATGAACAATCACAAAATGTGCAGCCCTGGAAAAAGCCAGAGCTCTGTATTATTTTGCTGAGGGAATAATGTATTTGCTGACATGACCCACAAAATACAAAGGTACACAACCTCTAAAATCTTCATAGAAAACTCCACATTAACCTGTAATAAAAACACCTGTATGTCTGATTTCCAGAGAAACACTGTTCTGTAGGGGGATATCACATCTTTAAGTGCTTTGTTTTTTTCCCATTTCTTTTAATGGACATTGTAAGACGGACATGTTTGTATATATTATACATAAGAGGGCTATAAGACAGAAGAGGTGAACTACTATAAAAAATATATAAAATGACTAGGCTTCAGAAGAATTCATTTATTGAGATCTGCCTCTGAAAGTAGAGATTTTATACTGCCTTTTTGCTAATATGAGGACTCCACAGTGGCAGAAGAACAATACCTGCAGGATTATTATTAGATGTGCAAGGTGGCTTGGGAACCCTGGTCAAGGTCAGCACAGGTCACTCTGCAAGGTAATTCCAGGAATTGCTTTGGCCAGACAATACATATCCTTATTTTATTATCTCAAATATGCTCCACCCCTAGTGTGGGCTGCTTGGCTCTACTAGTCTTTACTACAGTACAAAGAAGGAGTGCATATGGCTGAGGTTTCATACAGCCTGCTTCACCTCAGTGGTGCTGTGTAGCGTCTTTTTTCTTTATCCAAATGAGGAAAGTATTCTGAAAACTTCTAGCCATTGCTACCTGATTAGTTTTTGAAAGAGCAATAAACACAACATCAAGAAAATCATGCGCAAACAGCAGCGGTATTAGAGCAACACTGGTTGACTGTCCTTTATTTCTCCTCAGCACAATAACACCTGAAAACATCTGCTTCCAAACAGATACTACAGGAACAAGTCTTGTAAGAGTTCATCTTCACCAGGAGAATGTTTTGACAACTCCCTGAAAGCACCGTTCAACATCATTTTAGAATTGACCAACCTGTACCAAAAAGGAAAATGAAGGCTGGAAGTCTGTGCACATAGAATCATAGAATGGTTAGAGTTGGAAGGGACATTAAAGATCATTGAGTTCCAACCTCCCTGCCATGGGTAGGAACACCTTCGACATACACCTTATCTCCTGAGATCTCACTACCCCCCGTCATTCCTTAGTGATTTGGTAGATGTACCATACAGACTACAAAACACCTCCACCAAGTGCAGACAACTTTCAGAAATGTCCTTTGGACTGCCTTTCCTAAAGCTAGGCCTCCATAGCATTTGCTTTCTGGCAGAGACAGTACAAAAATTCTGTCCTGGAAAAAAACCAGGAAAATAGACACAAGTACAATTGCTGTACAAGACAACGTACAAATTGAATAAATAAATAAGAAGCAAAATGCAGTAAAGCCTAACCACTACATGCTTTGGCTGATCTATGCTCCTTTGCATAGTATTGAAAAATCTAGTAGAGACCATGTACCATGTTATGCATCTGCTGAGATGTTAAGCCATCAGGTCAGCTGAAACTGCACATGCTTTCCTCAAGACCCATTTGAATGAGCTAAGATGATGCAGGTTTCCAGGAGACAGGCAACTTTCAGAGGCAACTGCCAGGTTCAATATCTCACAGCTTGTCTGTATAATGTATCTGATCCATAACTAATTTACATAATAAGATCAAAGACATGGTCTGGGCACTGTTAACACTGCCCAAAGAATCAAAGAATGATCAGCGGAAAGATTACATTATTGGGTAGAAATTGTCTTTCAGCTCAAGGCCCAGACTAAGACTGACACACTCCCTTTAGCTGGCCTTGTTTATCTGAACTGCTCAAATTATCTTTTCCTTTTTTCCACAAAGATGGAGCTAATTAGTTGTATCCTTATCTACTACAGTTTCCTTTAATTAAATGGAAACAATTTTTTAAGTCTTTTTTCTTTTCTTTTTTTTTTCAAGATACACTGGCTTAAAGAACTATTATACATGACAACAGTTTTTTACTGGTATGATTACGGATAAAATTAAAACTGCATCTAAAAGCATAGCCACTGCATCATTCAAATGATAAGGTAGATGTTACCAAACTGATCTTGTCCTTGCCAAACAGCTGCATGAAATCAAAGGAATCTTTTGTTCTTATTTTTCATTATGTTTTATCTGTTTGAAGATGCAATTTTTTAAAAGAGAAAAACTTTAAAAAAGGCAGTACACACTGCAGATGTTCATGACAAGATCTACACAAAGCCATTGAAGGCCCCATTTGATTCAGTGGGGGACTTGTACTGTATTACTTAAAAGTTAATGAAATATTTTCCTTAGATTTATAACTACAGATTTCTTCAGCGATACTCATGCAGAAATAGCAAATTGTTTTTCATTATATACTTGTATGAAAAAGATAATGTTCCTTTACTTCTACAAGGCTAAGTGCTAGCTCACACAACAAATAGATCTTCCTGAAATATGGTAGTATTCACCTCACTGACCAAGTGTAGGCTCTATATTTGGTTAATGATATATTCATTTTCGCTAACTTCAATAAAAAGACTTAAAGCTAAAAGAGCTATGGATACATATTTTCAAATACAGTATCATCAGTGTGCAGATGAAAGAAATTTGCTGTTTACTGTGTTTGCTATGTGAAAACACAAACTGTAACCAACTGAAAATAAGCTTACTTGTGTCAAGTAGTGCCCTATTTTTTGATGAGCCAGAGACTCCACAAGATAACCCAAGGAGCAAAATTACTTGGCTCTGTTGAAGGTACCAAAATAAAGTGCTCAACTGTATCCTTCCTTATTATAACTGTTGTACAAATGGGAACTATAGGATCTATAGGCATAATGATTCACCCTCATTTCACACAGACAGTATTTCTACCATTAGCAGCTGCACCTGGCTGACAATTTTCTGCCTCTAGTCTACACTCAGAACAAAAAGTATTAATGCATAAATGGTTTCAGATATTACAAAGTCAGAAAACAGTGTTAGTGTTTCATAAGAATAAAGATTAGCTCGAGCAAATAGCTGTCTCACTCATCCTTCTGTTTCCTAACCCTTTCTCCTGATGCTCTGCAGTTACACAAAGCAATCCAAGTAACTATATTCTTTTTACTGGGCATTTGAAAGAAGAAATGAAATAGCAATTTCAATCTATGAATTTTTCTTCCTTGTCATTTACTTTCAAAAATCCTGCATGTTTGCCATTTATTCTGGGAAACAATCAGTTTAGGTTGTTACAGCCCTCTTCCTATAAAAGCTGCTAGTTCAGGAAATGACTCAGCTATGAACTGGATTCCTCTCCTTTGTAGAGGTTCCCAAAAAGAAAAAACAATGCATTAATTTCTCTTTCTGGTCCCATTCTACCTTGAAAATGAATGGAAGATTGAAAAATCTGAACACTTGTTAGGTAATTATTGATGTGAGGTGAAAAAAAAAGGTAAATGGTTCATGGGATTCTAAATTAATATGAGGTCCAAGCTAGATAACAATTAGCAAACACACAGGATGTGTAATGTTTAAGTGCCATTTGCCTGTATATACCAACACACTTTCTAAATTGGCAGTATAGTTGAAGTCTGCATATGGAAAGAAACACCGTGAAAGACGAGAGAATGTAACAGTAATTGGGGTGAAATAAAGTCCTGGGGCTAGTCTCACTACAGCATATGCACCTCAGCTGCCTACAGAGTTTCAGTCTGGGTAGCATATCCTAAAGACCCAAAGCTACAAAGGTCAAAGACAGAATAAGATAGGAAATTGATGATAGGGAGTGATGGTAGATGAGAAGCTCAACATGAGCTGGCAGTGCACACTGGCAGCCAAGAAAGCCAACTGCATCCTGGGCTGCAGCAAAAGAAGTGTGGGCAGCAGGTCGCAGGAGGTGATTCTACCCCTCTACTCCGCACTCGTGAGACCCCACCTGGAGTACTGTGTCCAGCTCTGGAGTCCTCAACATAGAAAGGACATGGAACTGTTGGAAAGGGTTCAGCACAGGGCCACAAAGGTGATCAGAGGGATGGAGCAGCTCTCCTATGAAGACAGGCTGAAGGAGCTGGGCTTGTTCAGTTTGGAGAAGAGAAAGCTCCGGGGAGACCTTCTAGCAGCCTTACAGTATCTGAAGGGAGCCTACACGAGAGCTGGANCTATGAAATCGAAAGAGAAAAGGTTTATAAAATTGAAATGAGAGAAGGAAAAAAGTGGGAGAATGTGTAAATTAAGGCTAAGCAGCCTGAAAGTTATTTTAAAATATTAATTTAGAAGCAGATAATTCTTCCAGATCAGGCCCAAGATCCAACCAGACTGCTTTAAGTTAGGTACACTGTGTTCACTAGTGGCTGGCATTTCAGGAGAAAGAGTGAGAAATTGCAAATAAA
>VXBJ01003461.1:28993-42884 GCA_013400055.1 Nycticryphes semicollaris
CTCTTCTCCAGGCTGAGCAATCCCAGTTCCCTCAGCCTTTCCTCATAAGGCTTACTCTCCAGTCCCCTCACCAGCTTCGTTGCCCTTCTCTAGACCCACTCCAGCTCCTCAATGTCCTTTTTGTGGTAAGGGGCCCAAAACTGGACACAGTACTTGAGGTGAGGCCTCACCTTTGATGAGTACAGGGGGGACAATCAACTCCCAAGTCCTACTCACCATACTCTGAGACAGGCCATGATTCTGTTGGCCTTCTTGGCCACCTGGGCACACTGCTGGCTCATGCTCAACTGGCTGTCGACCAACGCTCCCAGGTCCTTTTCTGCCAGGCNTCAATGTCCTTTTTGTGGTAAGGGGCCCAAAACTGGACACAGTACTTGAGGTGAGGCCTCACCTTTGATGAGTACAGGGGGGACAATCAACTCCCAAGTCCTACTCACCATACTCTGAGACAGGCCATGATTCTGTTGGCCTTCTTGGCCACCTGGGCACACTGCTGGCTCATGCTCAACTGGCTGTCGACCAACGCTCCCAGGTCCTTTTCTGCCAGGCAGCTCTCCAGCCACTCTTCCCCAAGCCTGTAGCACTAATGGGGTTGTTGTGACCTAAGAGCAGGGCTCAGCACTTGGCCTTGTTGAACCTCAGCCCATTAATCCAGCCTGTCCAGATCTCTCTGCAGAGCCATCCTACCCTCAAGCTGATCAACATTTGCACCTAACTTGTGGTGTTTGCAAACTTACTGAGGGTGCAATTGAACCTCTCATCCAGATCATTGATAAAGATGTTAAAGAGAATCACCCCCAATACTGAGCCTTGGGAGACACCACTTGTGATTGGCCACCTACTGGATTTACCTCCATTAACCACCACCACACTCCGGGCCCAGCCCTCCAGCCAGCTTTTTAATCCAGTGAATACTCCCATCTAAGCCATGGGGAGCCAGTTTCTCTAAGAGGATTCTGTGGGAGATGCTGCCTTTTATCCTGAAGCATGATCTTGAAGCACTAATATCCCTTGCAAATCTCATGTGTATTTTTTAATGCTGTTGCACTATCCACAGAAATATCTAGTTCCCTTTCAATCCCACGTGGATCTTAGTTTTCATTATAAGCTGTGGTAATCAGCACTGCATGGGAACTGTTCAACTTAGAAGAAAGTCTTTTAAGTTTGCTGTTCTGTCAAAGTTGAAAGGAGGACACGACTAAGAAGATGACAGGTTTTTAAAGTAATTGTAGTCCAGGGGCATTTTGTGCATTAGCATTCCTCTCTGTGTCCCTTCACGCTCTCATTTTGGGTGCTGTCTGTTTTCCTTTCACTAACGTCCCTGATTACAAGGAACTCCATCCATCTTCCTCAGCGGAAGATGAAGTCCAGGCACCATCAACAATTTTTACTTTTTAAAATAAGACAGGAACCACTGCTCTTTTACGCCACCAAAAGATTATAAAGTACAGAATTAATACTACAATTACACCTTTTATATTATACCCAGAGAATATACCTAAAATGTTTGCTAGACATTTTCATCACCTGTTCCCAGATATCGCATGGTATTTATGTACGTGTTTGCCCCTATGTTTATGATGAATTTTACAAATTGTACAAAGATTATTAAAGCAAGCATGGCTCTCTTTACTCTTCTGCTTTCTTTTGGAAAGTAAATGACAAGTTTATTGTATTATCCACTAACTTGCTTGCATTAAATGTATTTTTGCTGGGTTCACCTTGGTCCACCAGATTGCATTCAATTATCAGTAGAGATTCCCAGTTAAATATATTTGGTGGATGGCCATAGGCTGGGGGTAGGAAGGAGAAGGGGAACAGTACCTGCCTTACAAGATTTGCAGTAAAATCATTTTTGCCTTACATGGTAAGTCATAAATATGTATCAACAGATGTTGCTTAAAATAATTCAGAGATGGAAATTTATCTGTACCACATTGCATAATCTGGCTCCACCTTAGAGGGCCAAGAAAAGGGTCAATGCTTTGAAGGCAGATCTAGAAAATCTGGGTTGAAGACTCAATGTAATGTTTAGCACAGCACGTAGTTGATTCTGCTGTTATGAATATATTTCATCCTTCTATTTTAAGTCTATGCAACATCAAAGACACATTTGCAGGTACAGTCTTGGAGAGCCAGCAACTTAAGACGCCACAATAATGTCANTCCCTAGGGCTGGAAGTATTACTCCACTGTGCCTTTATCACCTTGGAATTTTTATGGTTATTTTTGATGAATTCACATTTTTGTAAAGACTTTTTTTTGACATTAAGCCAATTTTCACTTTTAATTAAAGCCATAAATAACCTTAATTCTGCATTAAAAGGTTTATTGTTTCTTACTTTTTATTATTATTACTGCCAGGAAATATTTCAAATACCAAAGCATGATGTTAGTTAGCAATTATAAATTCTCAAAGGTCCAGTAACTATTCTGTACCTTGTAAATATTATACATTGCAAACTTTATACACGCTTTAGATATCTGGCATGATAGATTTTTCTTTTCTTTATTTCTGGAGGTTTGGCTTACTTCCCCTTCCATATATCAAGGTATCTCAGGTGGCCAATGGGCATAAATAAATCTTTGTCACACAAGGATGAAAAAATAAGCAATTTTAAGTCTAGAATTTGCCCTCAGAGAGGCAAGAGAGGAGGAAAAAGGGACAGGTTTAAACTTTGGCACAAAGATGGAATGAAAAACTAGCAAAATCAAATAGTGAATGAAATGCAGGAAGGAAAATCCAACAAAATCCCCCATATATTGCAATCTGTCAAAAGGAGAGGTAGGAGATAACACATTATTTCACATTCAGCGACAGTAATGCTACAGTGCAGTTTAATAACTGTATTCAGATATTATGTCAGTTATGCCAGATTTAGTTGAGGCATCACACAAATTTCTCCAGCTGCAACGTTTTGACCAGCATTTACTTTACATGCTTGTTAAAGACAGTTTCTGGGTGGCTGAGTTGCCCTCCCTGTGACAGGCAAACAGGGCTCACAGCCCTCCCTTGGCAGTCCGGCCTGCGGGTAGCATGGACAGAGGAATGGGAACCAAAGTACTGCTTATTAAGGTGAAAATGAATACTCAGTGACTGATACAGGAGTGGGCACTCATGATTTTAAAGGGAATTTCTCAAGAATAGTACAGAACAGTTCCTCAGAAGCTGACACACAGGTCTCTGCTGCCATGTCCTGCTTGAACAAGCCATTGAATCAAAACTTACTCTTTTTTATTTGTATACTGCAGCTTTAAAGACTGACAGTGCTTCCAATGCTGTAAAATGCAAATTTTTTTGCCACTTTCTATGACTGGCTGTGCATTTAATTTAAAATCTTCTAAACTACAACTTGTTTTACGGGGGGCTGACACCTCAAAGCTTTATCTCTCCCTATACCAGTTCATCCATGTTCCCCTTTTATCCGGACTAGTTTCCTTTAAAATGGAAGGTTAGATTTTTATCCTCTATGATCTAAACAATCTAATGAAATAGTGACAGTGATTAATAGGACATACGATGAAAAATGCTCAGAAAAAAAGAACCATTCACTCAGCTATTCAAAGATGTGCTTCTACATACAAACAAACAAATGTAGATTCATAGATTTGACATCCACAAGGAACTGGTAGTATGAACTTTCTTGGTATTTGGAAGTATCTGGCATCTGGAAATAGAGTTTAATCTCATCCACCCTCAAAATCCACCCTTCCACCTGAGACTGTCCATGTAAACTGGATTTTGTATTACTATGTATTTACCAAGTGGCAGAACTTTCTGTTTTCAAAAATTATTTTTACTTGCCTTGCTATTTACGTTAGTAATTAATCATCACATCAAAAAATAAAAGCATTAGAGCAGGTACTGTCATTAAGTCAAAGATGAAATTACCATCTATGTAAGAACCATATGTAGTATTTCACATTAATAGTTTTTTTCTGGTCTGAAATCAGCACAGGTACTTGTAGATGCATCGAAACCCCTAATATTAGAACAATGAATTTCCTACATACACCAATCAACAAGATAAAAAATTTACCTTTTTCCTGACTTGTTGGTCTTTGCAAGAATGGGCTTTCACATGCTTTCTCAGGGAACTCGGATCTGTATATCGTTTAGCACATCCTGGAATCTGACACGCATAAGGTTTCTGTGTCAAAACGAATAAGGACAGAGCAGCCATTATATCACACAGTATTTTAACTCAAGAGAATCCCTTTTGAGCCATGGGATGCTGCAAATCACGTTACTGCAGAATGCAAATGTTGCATGTTATAACAATGCTTGGTAATTAGAAAGGGAAAGGAGGAAAGTATGGCTTGTCTCTACAGAAGACAAACCAAAGGAAAGCTTTCATTATGGCCCCTTTCATTGTTACCTTTTTTTTTTTTTTATCAGTACAATGAATATTGCTAGTTATACTCACAATTCTTCCACCCTCAGAGCAATCTTTGACTTAATCAGAAATTACATTCTTTAGTGAATCAGGTAAAGAAACTGAAGTAAAGGCCCAGATATACTGTTAGGATTACAGAAGAATCTGCTTCAGAAAAAGAGAACAAGAAAAAGTGTTAGTTTACTACATTACAAAGAGAGCAAGCAAAAAACAAAGCAAGCATTGAATACTGAAGTTTCAAAAATATTACACACAAAAATACAGATTTTAATGTGAAGTACAAGACAAATTCCTTCAGCTCACGCTTTCTAAATAACACATCAAATTAGAAAGATAATAGTGCTGTAACACCTTTACAGTTTTCTTAAAAGAAAGCCCAACTTTCTAACTTGCCAAATAAATAAAAATCTCTACAAATATCTCCTTTTGCCTGTTCTAACCTCTCAGTCTTCCCTGAAGACTTGTAGTTCCACAAGACAGAGTATTAAATGATTATCAGGTCCAACTGTTTACTGAAACTATCTATTTTGCAATTTAGCCATTTACGTTTCACAAAGAATTTCTGAAAACACCTTATACAAATGATTAATTTACCAAATATACTATCAACTATTAGAAATGGATAATTTAAATTTTGTGACTTCCATTTAATTAAAATGGCATTGTTCTCATTTTCCTTCTGGACTTCTCCTCTTTGGAAGCTGCTTGTCTCTGACAAAACATGATCTTTTGTTTGAAACAAAAGTTTTTAAACAAATCTCAGCTGAGACTCAAGTTCACCAGCAACAATTTGTTGGTATGAAAATTTTTGAATTTAAAAAATTATTCTTCCTTTCTTGTCCTTCTGGTACATGCCCCAACCTTAACTTTAATGAGTTTTTGTTAAAGAATAGTATTTATTACCGCAGAGGGCTTCTGTGTCTGTGCATAATGACTGCAGGTTCGTTAAAGATCATCTAAGTGGGAGAAAGTTACTGCCTCTGCCTGCAGCAAAATCCATGGAGCTGTGGCCTTTTTATCAACTAGTTTGGCCCATGTTCATACATGCTTACTTTACTTCTCCAACAGCTTAACCAGCCACATCAGACACTCATCCCTCCTGTCTACAAGGTTATGGGTGACCTGCTGCCACCAAGCTGGAGGAAAGGAGTACACAGCCTAATGTGCAAGGGACTGCAATGGGACTTCTGCTTCCTTACTGTGTCCAAGTGTGTCCTCTGGTGCTTGGCACGGTCACTGGAGTTGCTGAATGCTTTCTGGCAGCCAGGGTGCTGACAAAGGTACGGCTTTTCACCCGTATGGCTCCTTAAGTGAATCTTGAGATTTTCCAGTCTGGAAAAAGCTTTCTTGCAACCCTCAAACTAGAAAAGAGAAAGAAATTATTTGAAAGGAAAGCACACACAGAAAACTGCAAGAGCAAACACTGAGCAGGAAGGTGAAAGGACCTCCAGGCACCTCCAGCCTGCTATGCCTGGATGTCTCTCGGAAGCTGGGGAAAGCCTGGCTTCTCAGCATGGGTGTTGCTGCAGGGTTTGAAACATTAACACCATGCAAATGTATCTACCCTTCCCGCATATGGCTGAATTAGGAAACTATGCCCTACTCCCATCATACAGATGGGACACAGAGACCCAAAGAGACCAGTCAACACAGACCAGCCACAGCTGATTCTCCCAGTAGCACACAGGAAGCACAGTGTTCCCTGTGGGGTTCCCAAGTTCTGTGTTAGCAACCCTTATTTCACCTCTGGGCTTGTTTGGACATTAGCAACTGACAAAATTAAACATATGTAAATAATTGTTTATGTGATTGTAAAATTAGTATTGAATTTAACAGGGGCAAAAATATTTTAACTGAGCAGAACTGGGGAATGTTATCATACAAATTAAAAAAGGTGATTTCTGAAGACTCCTTCATTGCTGTTCATAACCTGGATGCAGAGAAGATAGTCTGAAGTTCTCTCTCCCCTGCACAGCCCTACATTAGTTTGTGTCATATTCACAAGGTTTATGTAGTTGTGTATTGCAGAAAAGGCTATTCTAGCAAAATACAAAAAAATACAAACTGCAAGTATGTATCATTAGAAAGACCATCTTTACAAAACAGTTAATGAAGGTTTATTCTAGAAAACAGGTTTTTGGAAGCCCTGGGAATTTCTGATGCTTAAGGTGAAATGAATTAAAAGAAAGTCTTTCCAACAATGCAGAACATACATTCTTCCTAGATAAGCAGATTTCAGTGAAAGTATTCCAGAGATGACATGCTTACCTATAGGGGAAAAAAGTCAGGTAGATGGTAGTTTTATTTTGGAATGGAAATCTTTGTAGGTTCTAAGTTATTAACTATAGTAGAAGGAGATGTAACACCTGCGTTACAATGAGCCACTTAAGTACATGGAATGCATTTGGCATTCTGAAACTATTTAACCCTCCTAAACATACTCCTGATTAAATCAGATTTTTTGGGATATTATGTGGAATTGAGTATTGTTTTCCTGAACTACAATACAGAAATCATAGTTACCAAGCTTCTAATTTTACTGTTGCATGTAAATTGAAACCGTTAAGTAGCACATAAAAGAAAATTTCCTCTCCGTACTTCCTAACCTTGTGAGTTATTCTTAAAACACACTGACTGAAATGTCCATATCCATGTTTGCTTTATCTTTTTATAATTGTCAAAAGCAAGAAATAACATAATTACAGTGAAACGTGTCAATAAAAATCAAAAGCAGTGCTATGACTTTATAACATCTGTGTTCTGGTAAGTGTGCTGTTCATCTTTGTATACACAGAGATGGTGTTCAATGTACTAGGCAACAATCACATAAAATTACACTGTAATTACATAGATTTATTTAAAATAATCTCTATAGCATGTAAAGCCCTGCTGGATGCACAATGCACTTCTCAGCCCTGGCTGGAAACAGACAGCAACCTTCATTATGAAATATGTTTAGACACTTCCACTGCAGGAACAGCATAGTAATACCTGTGTGGATGCTTTTAACGTTAGGAGCAGATATTCAGTGGCCAAGTGTTTAAGAAATTAGTTGGTTTTCACTGTAAAAGGAACTGCTTTGATTATGTCAGCTGATCACCAGTATAACAAAGACTGAAGACCTTGCTCTGGCAAACAACATTTGTCTATCACATGATCCATTCACAGAAAAGTATCTAGTCTTAAGTTTAAAAGTCAATGATAGACAGCCCATCTTCCTCTTAATCCAACTATTCCCTAATATTACCTGGTATTAAAAATCTTCACTTTTTCCTATCTGAATTTGTTTTGCTTCAGCATCCAAACTGTGTGCTCTGTTGTCTTCTTCTGATATATTAACCTAGTTAGTGATGTCAAAGACAGCTTCTGATTCTAGGTATTTTCTGTTACCAAGTCACTTAACTTTCTCCCAAATAATATACATATAGAAAAATTATTTGTTTTCTTACTACAAACACCACTTTCTCAGAACCACTTTGAAATTGACTCTAAAACCAAAAGAAATAAAATTAAATACTCTTAGAAATATTGACACCTGAGAAGTGTTTGATTCTACAGTAGTTTCCTCCAATATACAACATAATGTTACTGTCTTATTCTGATCATCTCACATTTAGCTTTTTTTTTTATTTGAATCATTTTGACACAGCGATCATCCAATAATTTTTAGCAACGCTGCATTTAGGGGAGGATCGTCTTTTATTTTTAAAATGTGAACAATAAGCATTTCTCTAGTCTGTTGCCATGTGTGGGGAAATATTTACGTGATTTTGTGGTGAATACATTTCATTATCCCATCTGGTCTCCCTCTAATGTTATGGAGAAAAGAGTGTTTTTCCTTTTCAAATTTGACTTTGCTAAACATCAGCTTTCCTATAAACATTAAACTGCAACTGCTGTCTTTCTGTGTATCAAGAGCTAGCCAGTGCCTGCACAGTGTCTCAATTACAAACCTAGACACATCAGTGACAGAAAACACTTTATTCTCCTGTAAAACAAATACATGCCTCGGACAAGAAGCAGAAGAGACTAAGAGGCCCCCAAAACTCCATGATATAGGGAAATGATGCTCTGAGCAGTTGGCCAGGTAGGTTCTTTTATGTCAGCACCAAGGCAGGTGGTATGATAAGGACAAAGTATCTTCCCTCGGCTTTGCATTTATCACATGCCCAGATGTAAAAGCTGTTCTTTACGTTACTTGCAAACAGGAATGATGCATTTCAAGCATTAATTAATAGTCTTATAAAAAGCATTTCCCTTCCTCAACAGCATTAGCAGGGTGCTACTCTGCAAGAGATGTAAAGGCTTTCAAAAAATTGAGGCTAAGACCTCATATGAAAACCTTTTAAATACCTTTTTATTCCCCCAGCCTCTCCTGCCTGGCAATCTTGTGAACAACACATAATTAGTGTCAGACATCATTCAAACTGCTGACATCAGGTGCTCACCAACAAGGAGGCTGCATGCCAAAGCTCAGATTTAAAAGCCCAGGTTCATTTCATGTGAAATAAGTGCTTTGCTTTTAACCCTTTAAGTGTTTAAATGGGAAAAAATACAGCGTTCAGGGCAGCAATTCATTATAGTGCAACCATTTCTATCTGAACAGAATACATTTTATGACATGGTGACTGAATGCCTTGGTGAATGCTTACATAACGCCATATTTTCCTAAAAGCTATGCAAAGGCTGGGATTCATTTTCTGCTTTTATAGTTAAGCTTATGAAATGATACAATGTTTTGGAATTCTTTGCTCCACTAAATAATGACAGATTATGTTTATATGCATTGCATGTGATTAAAGCAAATGGTTTTTCACTCAATCATCCAACAACAATGTGGTCCAAAGCCTACTGAAGTCAATAGGTAATTACTCTCTCTCTCTCCTCTTAAAAAAAAGAAGGTTCCCTCCACTGCAATATCCTAACTTCAGGTATTTCTGCTAGATTGCATTAAAAGTTTACAATCTACTACTGTGTAAGTATAAATGCAAACAAAAGATAATTATAGACCATAACAAAGCCTCAAGTAAAAATTGTTATGTATCTTCTTTGTACTTCCTACTTTAAGCTAAAAGACTTATTATACTCAATAGATGTGTAAGAAAGTTCATATTATGTCAGATGTAAGACTCGGAGGACTTCTCGGTGCTTATGGCTATAAGGCTCATATTTTAAGAGGTTTGACTAAGGAGCACATAATGCTTTTTGTGTATGTCTATGGATAGAATAGGATTAATAAACTACTTCCTAACCCAATCTTTTATTGTGAAGGCTCTCCTTACAGGTGGCTCTTTTTATTTCTGTGTTCTTGAAAATGTAGCCTGCTTATTTCTCCTTTTCATTTAAATACTCTGGAGATCCTCATACTTTTCACATTTTAGAGGTCTGCACCACACTGTATAATCTCTCTTTCTAGGTAACACCATGCCTAAAGACACAAATGCCTCAAATGAAATGAAGCACAGTACACTGAATGCTATTTATACCCTGAAATAATGCTCTTAAGAGATTCATTCACCATGGGAATGTCTCTTGTTTTCATTAGTTTTACTAAGCATGGCCATTTTGGCCTTAGAAGCTATTTCTGTTGCTGTAGAGAAGGTAAATATTATGACAAGTCCCTTCAAAAGAAGCTATTACTGAACACATCAGCTGCTACTGATTCAAAAACCATATGGTACAGAAACCATTAGAGGAAGAATGAACAATTTGGGAATTCTTTCATTGCTTCCTTCTGGAAGACTTTTCTGGTTTTCTCCTTTCTTTCTCTGGAAGACTTTTCTGGTTTTTCTCCTTTCTTTCTCTTCCTCCTTGGCATTTCTCAAAGGCCTTTGATCCTCTAATAACTGAAGTCATCATCTGTATTCATGCAGCTTTCTCTACTAAAATTTGACACGGTTCTAAAATTGTGCACTATTAAAGCAGCTACTATTATTGCTATACCCCAGAAAAGTAATCTAGATTTAAATACTTCTTCCTTCTAGTAAACTTGCAAGAACTAAGAACTAAATAACTAAATAACCTTTCATCACATTAAAAAACAAAATAGCTATTTTCTTGCAAGTATTTTAAAAAATATATGCAGGAACACTGTCTTCCCCTCCAACACAAATTTAAACACGTAGCTACATCGCATTTCCATAGTTCAGACCTCCACAGAATTTCATGCCAGAGGTATGATAGAGACCATAGCCTTTCAAACATGGAGATGAAAGAGTGTATATCACATTCTTACTGGGAAGATTATGTTGCTTTACAGAGTTTTGCTCTTTCCAAATTTCACAAAGAACTACATTTTTATCATTATCAAAATTAGGGGGAAAAAATGAGTAAAAGATAAGGGAACCTCTGAAACCATAGACGAAATGGGAAAGAAACATGAGTCTGGTGACTTCTTCCTCACCAAACTCTGTGTCTAAATTCAGCTTATTCACAATTCATTAAATTTTCTATAAGCAGCAATAGAACAAAGATTTATACACAGAAATAGAAATACTCCATCCTATCTTATCCTATGCTATCCTATGCTATCCTACCCTATCCCATCCCATCCCATCCCATCCCATCCTACTCTATAAACCTGGAAACTGGGACTGAAAAATTCAAACAAACATGAAAGATACAAATACTACCGAAATATTTCCTCTTACAGTTATTTCAAAACATATCATCTGATTGCCATTTTCCAGAGATGCAATGATATTAGAGAGAGGAAAGTACTAGGATGTTCGTCTAGCCCAGAGTATTGGCAAACGCTCATACTTACGGTACACAGCTCACAGCTGACACTGTAGCACAGCTTTTTAGAGACCTGGGTTTGAGGTTCTTTCTACCCCCAGTACATGTACACAAAGCCAGCTGCTATCTGGCACAGGCTCTCTTAGGAAACTCCATGTACTATCTACAGAGCCAAAAGTCATTTATTTCTTAAAGATTTTTCTTTTAATTGAAAAAAAAAAAAAATATATAGATCACTGCCAAGAGCAGAATAGGCAGTGTGAAAGCCATTTGATCTTTTGTGAGTGCAGCATTTGCCTTGAGGAAATACGCTAGCATGCAGCAGAACATGTCCATAAACACTTACATTTTATTCAAAGAAATTAGTTACTGAAGTTATCCTGGACAAAATGAAGTTTGAATGGTTGCAATTTTGACAAACCAACACTGATGTTAATTAAAGGGCCTGGCTAAAGAGGTTTTATTAATGCAAAAGCATGAGGCACAATTTAATTAGTTGCTTTTTCACGTAAAGTGCTGTTCAGTTTAAAGTGCCTGAGACACACAAGCACAATGCACACAGGAAGGGGCACCAGTAGAAGAAAAAAATGTGCTTGGGCAAACCTTAACTTAGATTTAGAAGTTCAAGGTTCACTGGAAAAATGCACCAAACAATGTACTGAAAGAGGCAACTATCCTATTTCAATACAATGTTTACATACCTGTTGCACTTTCTTTTTCCTGCCAAATTGACTCAATCATATGTAACTTCTTGCATAAACACAATTTTAATTTAATTACATAAACAGAAAATTTTACTGTTAAAATAACAGAGGATTAAACAGTGCTGCTGCTCCAATTTGTAATGGTGTGAAGGGTCCTTTTTCCAAGTAAACTGTCTCACAGGGATACACAGGAGCATGCTGTTTGTTTTCAAGAACTAAGTCTTGGATCCTCCATTATGCATAAGGTGACAGAATTTTTTGCAAATTTTATATGATGGAATTTATTTGACATTTTGCCATCAGGGACATAATATTTCTTGAATGTGTCTCGTTAAATTAATAAGAAGTTCAAGCCACTCGATCCATGGTGTATTTGTGGTCCACTCAGTTCATACTATAGAAAGAACTGTTTCTGTTACAATCTGGCAGAACCAAGAAATATTCAAAAAGATGGAAAAAATTCCTTTTGGAGAGCAGGGAATCTTTTTTTTCTCTGTATTATCAAAAATTTATAAAAGTACGGCTATGAACTAAATTATCTCACTTAACTGGTGAAGAACCAGTAAGAAAATCAGAATCATTCCATAAATACATGAAAAAATTAAGGCTAAAAATAAAGCCTTCACTTTAAAGTTTGTATTTTGATAAGAAGAATATTTTTTTCTGTATTTAAAGCAAATATACTATCATAGAATTAAGTCCAAAGAACAGGCATCCCAACCTCTTTCAGCTCATTTCTTCAGGATGAGGGAAACTTGAAAAAATATATTCTTTTCATTGTACACAAGTCCTTTGCTTTTGTTAGAGAATTTAGTTCTTTTTATTGATTGAGTAATTCAAGTGTTTCGTGTATGAAACAGAAAAACTAATTTAGCTGCAATGTCAAAGCCAACAGTGCTGTTGGAAGGAAAAGTCTATTACTATGCAGTTGTAACATTTCATTTCACAGAAGATAGTACTTTTACACAGTTAAAGGGAGCGTGCTGGAGCAAAAAGCTTTCTTTTAAAATGATCTGTTCACACACACATTATATTTTTTCCCTAAAAGATTGATTACCAGAAGATAAACCAGAAGAAATATTGTCAAAAGTACTCTTTTAAGAATGGGAATGGCATGTAACCAACTCCAGCATAGAAAATTCAGATGTATAATTAAATTATAGTTTATTTTTCAAATGTATGTAACATTTGCCTTATAAACAACATTTTGAACATTATTTTATCAATTAATCCCTCCAATGTCTATATAAATAAGAAAATAAGGAAAACATTACTCTTGGCCTACACAAAGGACCTGAGGCCAAACATAGAGTGGAATATGTATCATTATACAGTGGGATTGAATATGTATAATTAACCTGTGAAGTCTTACCTCTGCCAGTAATAATAATTTATAATAAATGTGCACTACTGACCAAGATACTATGGGGGTTGTGTTGCTGAAATAAATCTCCTCATAAATCTCCTTTTAAATAAATTATTCTAAAGTTTTATTCATTACACTGCCTTTTAATTAATTTTTTTTGATACATAATCTGTGCTCCTTTATAGCCACGGCCATCCACTCTACTTGTATACTTGACTACAAGAACTACTTGGCTATCCTGTAACTGTAATATTAACTTAGATTTCTATCTGTTTGGGGAACAGACATAACACATAGTAGTTTCTTCTGCCTCTATTTCGTAATACTCACTTGCTACCATGATAATGCCATGTCAGTGATTTTTTATTGGAAATTTTAATTCTAACAATTTTTCATAAAAAGAAAANTAATGTTTGTTTTATGAATTTCAGAACTTTAAAAAAATCAATTGAAATTTGGCAACTTTCAAAATAAATACACTACTGCAAAATAAAAATTGAATTTTTATACTGAAAGTGTTTTATACTGAAAATCATGTTTAGGCTTTTCCCATTGCCTTCTTCCTGATTCAGCTGATTTTGACATGAATCTGTTTGTTGCTTTTGCTAGCCTTTAGCTGCATTTCCCAATAAATAAAATATTCATCAAGAATACTAGCTCAGAAATAGGAACAAGTTTTACAGACA
>VXBJ01003462.1:6652-52322 GCA_013400055.1 Nycticryphes semicollaris
ATGCATATTGTTCCTGACTGTTTAACCTCAATTCCTTATTTCACGTCTCTTCTGTCAGAACTTTCTTGTCAGATGGAACAAATATTTAAACTGTCCAAAGACTTTTGAAGTCAGGATCGTATCAAATTATTTTAAAAATTTAATTATTTTACATTATTTAAATTAGATTGAATATTAGGATTAGATTAGATTGGATATTAGGAATAGGTTTTTGACTATGAGGGTGGTGGAACACTGGAACAGGTTTTCCAGGGAGGTGTTTGAGGCCCCTTCCCTGGAGATATTCAACGTGGGGCTCGACAAGGCCCTGGGCAACCTGGTCTAGTTGGGGGTGTCCCTGCTGACTGCGGGGAGGTTGGACTAGATGAGGTCCCTTCCAGCCTGGACCATTCTATGATTCTGTGATAAATAACAATTATTTGAGAAATGTATCACCCTTCCACATTTGAAATTTCTACCAAAACCCCCATGCTGGCTTGTATAGCAGTAAATGCATTGAGACTTAGATCACTGTAAATTCTGAAATCTGATGGGGTTAACTCCACTCAACACTGTTTGGATTTATGCCTCCAGGGGGTGCTACTCCCTCCAGCCATATTTAAATCAACGAAGTTATTTTGATATATGCCATCCTGGGTGAATACTTTGTGATATGTGGCCTAGAAAATATCAACATGTTCAGAAGTGACTGATATCGTGTATGTGTATAGAGAGGGAAGAGAGGAAGGGAGGAGATCAAGCATATGCACTTCTCAAAGTCCCTTTTAACAGTAGATCTGCAGAAGCCAGATGTTTGGCTCTTTCTGGAGATTAGCACTACTTTAGGTATCTCCGACTCAGCAACTGTGACCATTAAAATCATTAAATTCTTCTCAAGTGACCAAGGGCAGTTGCCATGGAGCAAACATACACCCGTAAAATCACAGAGAAGTCTAGCTTTACTGTATAGCATATATATGTAATCTGTGTTATGTACATGTTATACATTTTTGAATTATTATTTATACTGATCTGTCGTTGAGGCCTATAAAACAAATTTGATGATTCAAAGGAAATCTAATGCTAGTGCCTGTACCAATTTAAAAAGAAATCCAAACATTTATACTGAAGTCAAAAACTGTAGGAGAGAAATTTAGCTGATATTTATTTGGAAAAGTTTTAACTCCTTTTTATTTATTGCAGTTAAGGGTAATGCAGCCATTTCTAACTCATGCTAATAAAGTATCTTTATGTTTTTATACACTGTAATGTATTCACTCTCTCTTTCTTCTCTGTTCCTGTGTCTGAATATAGTAATACATAATTCATAAGCCAAGGGTTAATTATTAGAGACCTTCATTCAGCCTGCCCAGAAACACCAAGTACCCAATGAGACTTTTGAGTGCTGTGTAAAATATTCAGCACTGTTTCTATTGTCAGACAAGAAGATTTATTTGTCAGAAAGTGAAAAGATTTACACAACAGTGGAACTACAGCTGCTGTACTGTGGCATCAGAAGCCATGTCTTGAAAAGTTCTGTGGAAACACTAATAAAAAACTGTTGCTGACGATATTGACTGTGAAATTACATCTAAAAGCAATAAATTATTAGGACAGTATTGTAGACCAATTTTAGAATGGCTAATCAAAGCCAGTAATATTTCTATTTATTGTGAGAATTGGTTGTGCTTAGATCTAATGAAGACTGTTGATAGACACTCACTGTCCTAATTTCCTGCTTCATCAGAGCGTGTAACTGAAGTGAAGACTGACATCTTCGTCACCAGTTTTGGGCCTGTTTCAGACCATGATATGGTAAGTGATGGCATATATTTCTACAGCATTCATTTGCTCTTGTCCTTTTAATTTGGAGGATGAAAGATCTGTGCAGTAACTTATTTACTCCTTTTAAGGCTGGGCTTTTTCTAGAGCCTTGACTCCAAAATTCTGTCAGCTTTTATGTGCAGCCATTCCTGCTAGCTATGACTGCATTTAAGTGCCCTGAAATTAGCAGCTTCAGTGACTCTAATAATGTGTTTTAACAGACCTTATATTTGCTACATAATATATTATGAAATGCATTAGGGTTTGGATCTGTATTCTTCTGAGAGTGATTGCTCAGGTCCTTGCTGGCACATCACTGATCCAATTTGCCGAGAAAGATCATCATCTTAAAATGCAATTAACACTTATGCCTACAGTGTGACATCCATACAGTTTAACCTGTATTTTTATATTAAAAGCCACTGATCAATGGGAAGTGACTTTCCTATATCTTGGCTGCTGAAAGAGAAGATTAATGAGAGAATTACTGTCGCTTCTTATGGAATGAATATTAAAATCAAATTGCTAGATAACTGCAGGGGATGGTGAAGTTCAGAAAACTGAAGGGAGATGTTGTGAGCCCTGGTCTTAAGAGATATTAAAAACTGTGTAAAAATACAGATAAAGTACTTTAAATTTTGCATAGAAATGAGATCTTCACAAGTAGGTTGCTATTGACAGGGAAAGCCTGGTCTGCAGCTACTGGTATCTGCTGGATCCTGCATTACCATGAATACTGGTAACATCCTCATTAATTTAAATGAAGAAAACAGTTCAACCCTGTAGCTGGCTACATTTAGCTAAAGATATTCACCAAAAGAAAGATGAAACAAAAAAAGACAGAAAAAATTATCACAGGAAACAACTTGCATTTCTTGCCACAAAACTGTCAGTTACTTAATTTGAACAAAAACTGTAGACAGGCCTTAAATATCAGGTTATTACAAGTTTCTGACTACTCCAAACAATGTTAAGGTATGGAATAACTGAGAAAGTAATTTTTACAAGACAGTATGTTTTCCTAAATGATGGTGTCCTTCCTTTATGCAAGGACACTATTTTCCTGAGTGCTTAGAAAATAACATTTATAAAACTACAGTCAAATTTATAATTGAATATTTCAATAACAAAGAATAGCTTGGCCAACAGAGTCTTTTAGAGCAGTCATTCTGCTGAGAAGACCCACAACAGAAAGGTAAGCCAGGGAAATAGGTAGACTGGTGACTCATCTCCTCAGCGCAGATATACACTGTTCAAGTACTATATATACCATGAAGAAGAATTTTTTTAAAAAGTTCATTGACTTCTGTTTTTTTTGTTCTGTGATGATCTTGTGAAATTATGATATCTACTTATTACTCTAAATTATATATTGAAAGAGGGGAAATTCCTTGGATTAAAAATTGGTAGAAACCAGACACAACCACTATTTGTGTTCCGGTAATTGGTGCAGCAATACATTTTATCATGCTTTCCCATTTCTGTCTCAAAATAGGTAACCAATCACCACTGGACAAGCTGAAAACTTTGAACGCAGTCATGTAACTAAATTATATATTGTTTTAATTTAATAGCCTTTGAACTAAAACTCTAGCAGCTGCAGTTTGCGAGTGATCTGAGGTTGCTTCATTTTTGTGAAGACCTGTCCCAAGAAGACAGGTCTCTTGTTAATTTCCTGAAAATGAAGGTAATTTGAAGTACTGGGCTTAGACAAGGATGCTTTTGGGACGTGAACAAAAAAAGAGTAATAGGTATATGAATGCATGGTTTCTATTAATATTTATTAGAGTTGTTTTCTATAAGTCAGCTGGCTAAGCTCCTGTTTGCTCTGTTGACTCAGATTTACTAGAAAACTCCAATAATGAATGGCAATCTAATAAACAAATGGATATGGATGCTTTCCTACATGTAGATATAAGTTTAGAGTAACTGATAGGTCTGCTGAATTACTTGAGACTGTGCACTGTTTGGACTTCAGCCTCTACTTATAATTTGTACTTTCAGGTGATTTAATTATTAAGTAGAAGGTAAAGCTAATTTGACATTCCCAGGACAAACTGGTATTTGTATAGGATTTAAATTTTACGGAAGAATAAAATATTAAAGCCAAAAATAATCTACTTTTAGAATGAGAAACAGGTACATTTGAAAAAAAATATTGACTTCAGCTATAATTCAGTATAGCTGAATTTTTATAGCGTAAGCATAATAGCGATCACTACCTACAGAACAAATCTCAAAAATAATTAAATATCCTTAGATGTTGGTTCCCGATTTTCACTGACATTAAACAGGAGAAAGATTTAATCATTCTCGTAATAAAGTGCGTGACCAAGAAACACACAGACAGGTGTTCACATGTTTTGAAAACTAAGGAGTTACAGAAAAGTTTTCGGTATAAAACTCCTACTCACCTCCCCTAAAAAAGTAACACATGTGCAGCCTACTCCTGCGAACGCTTTTGCTTAAGGAAGTAAGTGTGAAATCAGAAACAGAAAGATGAGACGAAGAGCTTACCAGAATACAAATTTCTATTACTTTCAATGTAATTTAGTGCAGAGTCTTCCATGTGCACTACAGGTTGGTTGCAGACACGATCATTTGAGGGCTACTCTAGATCTGCTCCAGTGAGCAGATTTCCAGTAAGCATAGACTGGATTGTGGGATGTCACAGGGAGACCTCCCAGGCAGCTGTATGGGCACATGGAGGGAATGACACGCTGCTGTCTGAGCCCAAGGCTGACGGCTGGGAACTGGCAATGAGCTGTTCCAGCTGACGCCTTATGTTATGAAACTACAGGCACAGTGAGACATCAGCATACCTAGACCATCTGTTTGCAGGATTCCAATGAGGCAGTTATATACATAGTAGGCTGATATCGCAGGGAGTACATGGTGTGCCTACCCACTCTCAATACACTCTTTGAAGAGCAGCACAGACATAACCTGTTATTCTATAAAGAGAGTATCTTGGCTTGTTCTTAAACTTGTGAATAAAGTTGCACTGGAAAAAAAGCACTTTTTAAAATATAAATATTCTTCTTTGGAAGAACTTTACAGGTTTTCAGGCAGAAAGACTCATCAGTCTCTCAGATGATGGATTGAACTAATCAACAGATTACGGGCTATTCTCACTTGACTGTCATTTTTGTGAAATTGTTGATGTATATTACCTGAAATAAGAAGCATTTTAAAATTAACTTTTTTTTTTTTTCATAAAGACTGAATTTTCTAGTAAACCTTCATTCCCATTGCTTCTGTATTTTATGTTCTTCCGGAACAAATTTCTATCTTACTACCTTCCTGTACAGCACCTCATCTGGTGAATAAATACTCTCCAGGGAGAGATATCAGATGAGTAAATTCAAAAGCATTTAAGTTAAAGCCTTAGAAATATTCAGTGCTACACAACTTACTGCCAAAACGTAGATAGGAATCTTCCTTCTTTACCCACACACTAAGGAATGAAGAGTCTCCACTATGGCGAATTTATTCCAAATTTCAACTCACACGTGTGTTTGCACATAGACCACTGTTAGAGTACATGATTTGGAGAAAATCCATCTGTTCCCTTGTTCTGCATGGCACCCTCCTACAGAAGAAAGCCCTAATCAGAGTATCTGATGACTTGATCAGTTGCCTGTCAGGATTCACTTGAGGAGAACTATTGTACATGTTAAAGTGGGTAGTGAAAGCTAAGGAGTTGAGAAACCACAGCCAAAGGAATTCATCCCATACAGTGCAACAGCCTGAGATAGAGAAAGATTCAGTCTATGCCAGTCTATACTTGTCAGCTACTTTTTAATTGAGTTTTGTCTTATGCTGTCAGGTACCTTATCAAATCTCCCAGACTGACTCCGTATTCTTTTCCAGCATAAAAACCTTGTGTTCATGTAAAGTGAAGACTCCCTTCTCTCAACCTGCACCACCTCCCACTCACCTCCTTCTTTGCAGCTGAAAGAGATAAAAAGGGAATGGCTTACATGCACACTGAAATGATGTCACCTTCTGGGCATGTCTTTTACCCTTCCCATGCATGTAGGAGGAAATTTTCTTTGGAGTTAGTAAAACATGCAGGAAATACAGTATTTTAATGCTGTCTACTGCATTTTAAAACCTCCTTCTCTCCTACTGTGCCACACACCTGGGACAGGACTTTGCACACAGTTCAACCTAAGGCCCCGACCCAGCCAAATTCTGAAGCGAGTAATTGGCAATCAGTGCACAACTGCTGTCACTGGAGCTGAACAAATCCAGGCTTCAGCTGCTCACTGAGCACGTGATTAAAAAAATGGAAACACAATTAAGCAAGCACCAAAATGATTCACAGGTCTGGGTTTTAAATCAAAAAAAAGAACAACACCACAACCAAACCCAAAGTAAGACAGCCCCATGGAACTTCAACATTTCCATATCAACAAGACATTTATTTAGACATGTCATGCCTTAAAACCACGAAAATCACACCACCGGTAAGAATCCCCATTCTCTATGCTGATAGTTGTCCAAAGAATAAGCAGCTCACAACTGCTAACACTGTACACAGCACTGCCATTTGTTAAAAAAAAATAATAAAATCAAGCCTAAGGGAGTCTGCCACAGCGAGCCTTGCCTTACTCTTCACTAACACATTCCTTGGGGCAGGTCTTTTCCTTATAGCTATGTGTGCCTTCACACACAGGGATTCCCCTCATTTCAGGATTTGCCATCTCCATCGGCAGGAGATCTCAGCTTCTCAGCCAAAAGATAATAATTCAGGGTAATTCTGAACACTGTTTGGATAGCTACTTTTGATGTTTATGACAGTATCATAGCCATAAATAAGAAAAGGAGCGGGATAAAAACACACTGTACATTCATATCAGAGTGGAGTTTTTCCCTCAAAAAATATACTATACTGGATCTAACAGCAGTTTTTCACATTTTCACCCTACATGCATCTATATCTTATGTATAATATATTTCTCCTAATTTCATCCTCTGCTTCTTAACTTTGTTCCTGTTGCTTTGTAACAAATAAATTCTTTCATTTCATAGTGAGTGCTGGTTATTTTGATTCTTGCCACGAGCACAAAGTCTCTTCCCCATTGGCTCAGCCCTCACATAACCAAACTATGGTTCTAGGCTTATTCTGTTTCCACTGTATTGTATCTCAAATCCTTATCTAACTTTTGATATACTACTCTCCCTAATGTTTATTCTGTTGAACCCAGTAATGATATTGTAACTCTTTAACAACCAGCTTCAGTGTTGAATGTAAGTAATATAGAGAACAAACGCTCTCATAATTACTAATTTCATTAACAGTCATCTTGCTTCTATGGAATAATAAGACTATACTTTTCAAGTTCTTGTATTGCAACATATGGCATATACACGTTTCCTTTTTTCTGAATTGATGTAGGAATACACTATAGATGTATTTTTCCGCCAAAGCTGGAAAGATGAGAGATTAAAATTCAAAGGACCTATGACTGTTCTCCGGTTAAATAATTTAATGGCCAGCAAAATTTGGACACCTGATACCTTTTTCCACAATGGAAAGAAGTCAGTGGCTCATAACATGACGATGCCAAATAAACTATTACGAATTACAGAGGATGGGACATTGCTATACACAATGAGGTGAGCCCTAAATATTATATCCTTCATTTAGATTGACAATTTATCTTGTTAAATCATATTTTCCCAAAAGGAAACAGATACTTTTTTGTGTATAATTTGATTCCTGCTTAGTAATTATGTTCACAATAGGCCATGGAATGATGAACAAACTGTGCCATTTGCAGTGTTGGTTGTTTTCTTCCCTTCCTGCTGAGCTACTTTTACATTCCCTGGATATGTCTTAATGCTCGATTTTAAAAAGGTACCTATAGTATTAGGAATTAATCTGTTTGCAGAGGACTGTAATTTGGGGTTGCTGATGGAAAACCTTATCAGCAAAGTATAATAATGCCTGAGAATTTAATATACTCTGGACTACTAGATTGTGTACAAGGGTCTTTAATCTTTGGATCCTATAGAAAGCAGATTCCAAGAACTAGCAGATGCACACAGAATTCATTACCCATTCTTCACATTTCTCATGCTTGGGAATACAGAGCATGACAGTTTAAAACTAGACATTTTTTAGTCCATTCATAACATGAAAAACAATTAACTAAAGCATTTGGAAAGCTAGGAGGAAAAAAAAAAAGATTTTTTCTGCTGGCACCACTCTAACTGGAAATATGTTATTCTCTTCATGGATAACTGAACTTCAGTTATCCAGTTGTCAACAGAGAAGTTAAATAAATCCTTTTGAAATAACGATGATAGAGAGTCCTGGAAACATTCTGCATTAAAAGACTGCAAATTAAACAATGAAAAAATGGTACATTGTCCCTACAGAGCTACATGTGCCCCATTTATGTGTATCTGGTTTGATTCCATGGGTGAAAGGGATTCTGCGGATACAAAGTCAAGACAGTACTAGTCACCCAGTACGTAGGTGAACACTGAGTTTTCTTTTAAAGCTGTTTTTAAAAGCACCACAAGTGTTTGGAGAAAACAAAGTCTCCAGGCTTTTGGGAACCTGTCAAATATGTTCAATTTATTCTGCAACATCTTTCAGGACTGCCTAGCCTATAGTAGAATCTGCTTGGCTGGTAGTTATACAAGTCCAGGTCAATTTTTCTTGTCTTCCTAAATGCTTGGCTGTTAGGGGATTTAATCCACAAGAACACTATCTTGGCAGCACATTGTTCACATATGTCTCTTTTTTTGACCATAACCATTTCTATTTGCTCATCTTTGCAAGTGCTTTCAAGCAATCTTCTACCTAGTATTCAAGTATTATTGTTCTTCCCTTGCTCATGTGTGGTATATGATTGTTTGTAGTTTATTTAATCTCTTTTATTGAGAAACATGTTTGCGCCCAAGCTGATAGCAATGAAATGATTTCAGCAAATGTCTGAGCATTCAGAGAAGGCCAATTTAACGATGGCAGCAAGGAAGCAATCTCAGCTTCTAATAGATTTTAATCCTCACACCAAGTTAAAAGTCTGAGCGTGTTTCTGCTGCACCATGGTGGAAGGGCAGAGCCAGTCACACTGCTGTGCCTGTCAGTACCCCCAGCCAGACAATTCAGGTCCCGTTCTAGCTGCTAATTAATCACATAAAAGATACTGTACTATCCTTATGTGTTTTAATAGAAGTCTATTTGCTGTTTCTATGAAACTAGAATAAATGTGTCCTTTTGCTCATTAATCCATTATAGATTGACTGTGAGAGCAGAATGTCCAATGCATTTAGAAGACTTTCCTATGGATGCACATGCTTGCCCCTTGAAATTTGGAAGCTGTAAGTTTATTTAAATTGAGGTTTCTCCCTTTTTAGGCCACTTTATGAAAGTATTTTGCAACTGAGAAAATCTCAAGGTTTTAACCTTCTGTATTTTTTACTTTTTTCTGCAGGGTTGTATTTTTATTCTTATATCTATTTATATTTAAAATAATTAACCTCTTCTGTGTGTCTAAAATATCCCCCAGTGTCATGCCTGAACATTCACAAAACAGCAAAATTATAATGCTCTAAAAATCTAGAAAAGTAGTTTGTCACACAGAAAATGTTGATAATCTTAGAGTTGCTTTATTTTTGTTAAGTCCCCAAACCAATTTTAGAAAAATGTAATACAGACCATGTATAACTGAATTGGTTTAGGTGAAAACAACTTCCCTGCCATAGTCTTTGCACATTTAGAACAAAATTTTGCATAAGATTTTAGAGTATTTATATTACAATCATACAGCATTTGTGGAAGTGAAAAATCTCATAGGTCCTACACTTGCAGCATCTATAACCTTAGATTAGGAAACACACTGAACAAAATTTGATGTAATTGAAATCACTGTAGTAACTTCCACGTTGAGAATTTTCCCCAAAACTTTAATTTGAATAAAAACCAAACTGACACCCATAATTTCAAGCTTAGTTAAACATAACGTGAAAAAAACAAAAACCACCCAAACACAGCAGTGAAGAGCTGTTTTACTCTGGTTGGTTCAACACAAACAAGGAAGACAAAATGTGTGGAAGATGTAATAGTGTACAAATTGTTTCCTCAATGGTTATTTTTTTCTAGTAGAAATGGGTCGTTTCACTGATAATGGGTACTTAGTTGCTTGATCTATTTTAGAAGTCAACAAACAGAACACCCAATTCATTCTTCACATGTTACCAGACAGGGCAATAATTTACTTTGGGCTGAATAGCTCTGTGTTTACCATGAGAAAGGACTGATCTTTTGTCTTTGAAGAGCTACAAGCCTCCTAGATAAGATTTAGAGAACAAAAAGCTAATACAAACTTGGAGTATAACTGACAAGAATAGCTTACTCTTTGAATGTTAAGTTTTCTTCTAGCACTTCCAATAAATCTCTCCACATCTCCTCTGAAACAGAAGAGTGTTGGGGGGAAGTCTTACTCTTGCTAATAATAGGGCAAACAGCTGCAGTGGGTTCTTGAACAGTAACAGGAGATCTGTGCACCTGAAATCCCGGTTAGATCAGCAGTGGTCACGGGACTGAATTTCTTTTGAAATGCACATTAAAGTGGTTTTGTGGTCTACACGTTGGATCTGGGAGGTAGGAAGGTCCTGCATAAAACCTGCTAATGCAAAGTTAAATCACCAACAGTTTTTGAACAAATGTGAACTACTAGATAGAATTTTTATAGACTTGCTAAGACACATGTGGCACAGCCTAAACACCAGACAACCCCTAGTATGAATAACGGTTCCCTTTTATCCCCCACCTACACCGAGTTCCTCCTGGCCCACTGTGTGCCAGATTTAGTGTATTCTTAGTTCACAAAGCACGTGGCTTCCCAGATTACTAAGGATCTTGCCTAGATTAAATGATTAAGAGATGCAGAAAGTATGAAAGAGATAGATAATATGGATTGGAATACAACTTCAAAACCTCATCACATAGTAAAAATAAGATAGCAAAAAGACATGCAAGTGTATCTGCTTATCTTTTGCATTATACTATATATCATTTTGCATATACTATATATCATCATACGCAAAGCCAGGCAATTCTTGATTTCAGACTGTAAGACCATTTATTACGCTACAGTGAGAGGTGATATTTGGCATTCTAAACTCAGTGCAGGCACAGTCTGTCACGTTTTACAGGCCATTCTCAAGAGTTTTTTGTTTTGAACACTAACTGGCTACTGTGCCAGCTGTGCCTAAACAGGACCTAGCAAAGACCTTCCCAGCTCCAAATGCTAGGAAGGGCCATGAGACAAAACCAAAGATTTCTCAGGGAACATTTGCATTCCCCTACTAAATTCAGGTGAGCTTCTAATCTGGCATCGTCACGGGGAAGAGTTCCCTCTGTTACATGGTTTTACTGCAAACATGGTATGGGGAATTCAGTTGCTACTTATGCAGTACCTGAATTGGAAGCTGAGGATGGAAGCTTAACAGAGCACGGAATCCGGCAGTTAGAGGGCAGGGAGAGCTCATTTCTATTCCTCCTGAGTGTACTCCCTCTCTCTAACCCAACCCAGTGGTTCTCGCCAGCTCAGAAAACCAGTCCTCTCTCTTCCAAACTACTCTCATGCTCCAGAACAAGTGAAATGCTTAAAAATTAATATTATTATTACCACTATTTATGTGATTAGATTAGCCAGGCAATTCTTGTACTTACTGTGGCCACTATTTTTAAGATGCAAATTTGCATTTACCATTGATTCCACAAAGCAATGTACATGTTACAGAGTTTGGGGAAGATGAATCTGAGGGCAAAAGCACCCTTCCACGTCAATAATGCAAGATCAAATGCCATGCAATTAATTTACCAGCAAAGTCCACCCAACATCACCTCTTCAATTACTAACTGTTATCTCCTGCATTGGTAAGATAAAATTACCAACTCACAAATGAGGTCAAGTGATTCAGATTCCTCATTTTCCTTTCCTGTCTGCCAGTCCTGAAAAACGGAAAAATCCCACCCTGTAGGTAGCAGTCTAGTGTCATTTTAGATACCCTAAGATGTCCCATCTGGCTTCCAGCTGCCACGGGTGCAAGCTTTATGTAGGTTCTCATCACACATTCAGTCCCATACATGTCTTGGATACTCCTAGGTGTGAAGAACGACACTAAAAGCCTCTACGTAGACAACTTACTCCCACCCTAACTGCTCAGAGTGAAAGCTGTCAGACTCCAGACTACGCAAAACCACAGAAGAATTTTACAACGGTCTTAAGATTAAAAATATCTATACATAGTTTGATTCCTGAAATAGCATAAACAACATACTAATAACATGTAACATAATATCCATGTAACATACTAGGCTACCCAGGTTTGAAGAGCCCACAGTATTTGTCTTTTACTTTGTTCAAGACTCAAATAAATGTGAACATGATTGTGAGCATTTCCCAGATATAACCAAAACAACAAAAAAGTTGGTTAATTGTGATTTAAACTTACTCAAGCTTAGGCATCCTCAGAAATGTCTGCTATGCCTGTTACACAGCCAGGACAGTGTGAGGGAGGAATAACACCAAATGGAAAGCTCTAGCCAGGCTGATGATGATAAGATCACCGAAGGCACTCTCAGAAGGACTTATTTTCCTACAGTGGCCCAGGCACCACCACACCATGAGAAATTGAAAAGACTAGGGCTCATCTTTCTTGACAGTAGTTAAAAGTTAGAATAAAGAGTTGGGAATCCTGGCCTGCCCATGAAATTCCACATCTCATTGCTGCTTCTGGTTATTCAGATTTTACATAAGTAGGAACAATGTAAGGGAAAGATTTTCATGCCATTGAGGACCAACCTTAATGCAGCCCTACAGCAAATATTTAGCTAATCATCATGTGAATAGACCTACAAAATCAATTATATTTTCCATAGGTAAAAAGTTCCAGTAAGCTAGTTGTGAGTTACTACAGATAATTAAAGATAAATTCATATTCAAATTACTGCTTAAAACATTGTTCTTATAAAGCCATATGCAATAGAGGTGCAAAGCTGAAATGGAATGTATTTCTTTTCAATTAGATGCTTATACAAGAGCAGAGGTTGTATATGAATGGACACGGGAACCAGCAAGGTCAGTGGTTGTGGCTGAAGACGGCTCTCGATTGAACCAATATGATCTGCTTGGACAAACTGTGGACTCCGGAATTGTTCAGTCCAGTACAGGTCTGTGAAAAAGATTTTTTGGGAAGAGTCATATTTAACTGCCAAAATATAATTGAAAGCAGCAGAAAAAATACAAACACCAAAGAGTGAGAAGTAAATTGCAAATGAGTTTCAGATTAGGAAAATATGATGCTGAAAAAATAACATATCCTGGGATTATTTCCATGCTTCAACCGATAGTTAAAATATTTGAACAATTAAAACCCTTGCTATAGGGACAGATCTAGCCAGAAAAAAAAATACAAATCAGCAATTTACATTATAAAGAAGCACTCCTCATATCCTTATGGTATTATCCATTTATTATATAAACTCAAAAAAAAAAAAAAGTACACAAATCCTCAAGGATTATATTCCTGGAGGCAGTGAAGTTGCTAAAAGCATGCATATAGTTTCTTAAGAAGAAATCTATAGAGTGAAAAAAATATGCCATCAAATAAAAAGCTGTTTGGAACATCCAAACAGGATTTAGGTGTCTTAATGCTGGTACCAGCTAAAACTCTAAAACTATTAATAAGAAATATAGCTGACATTTATACTGTTATACACCTGTAACCCTGAAACTGGCTACAAACCTTTGCTTTTTTTTTTTTTACACAATTTGGAAGGTGCACAAAGATCTAAACACAGTAATATACTGAGCACTGGGCATGAGTAAGCTCAAAATGTTGACTAGATTGACTGTTCGATGGACCAAAAGCAGCACTGCATTAGGAGAAGTAGCTGTATTGCTTTGAACGCATCTGATGCTGTGACCATACTAGAAGAATTACACTCCTACCTGCATAAACCAAACTTGCTAGTGTGTCATTCATAAAGTTAATGAGCATTAAAGGAAGATTGAGACAATTTAAGGTGACGCCTATTTTGTGTCTGAATTTTTTATTTATCTTGCCAAAATATGCTCTATGAAACTTCTCACAGATGAAAGTTTCTAGTGGACCAATATTCAGGGTATTGCTTGGATGTTTGTGTTCAGCTGATGTAATCATAGAAGACGTGGGATGGCAATAAAAAGGATTTTGCATAAGAACAATATTAACACAAGAATCTTGAGCTCTTAGCTCTTTCTGTTCCGAAGCTACTCACACAGAGAGACCTTGGCAACCTGTGTGCCTGCCCTTTGGCACTCATCACCAATTCTCTGCTGCCTGGATGACTTGCAAGGGTGGCAAAAGAATCTCAACAGACTTATAAGCTTGGGAACATATCTAGACCAAATAGGTAACACTAGATATAGCTTAGAGGAATCAGGCAGTAACATGAGAAGCAGCCTATAAACTGTTAAGAAAGGCAGACAATACATTTTTAAACAGAACTAAAGGCAAATGCAAGAAGCATAAAAATTCTTCATATATTTCCGTGAAGAACCAAAAATAATGGGTTTGCCCATGACAGTTCATAGATTTGAATTCTACCTCCTTTCTCTACCTAAACAAACTCTTTCCCATGCCTATCTATAGTTAAATACAGACTAATTAATATTGGCTGAAATAAAGATGCTATTGTCTGGATGCAGAAAAACATTACAAAGAACTAAATACAATGGTTATTGAAATGAGAAATAAGCCCACTAAAGAATCTTTTTAATACCAAACTTGCAATCCTCTTCAGTTACTACCTGCTAAGAATACACAGTTGTGGAAGAAACGCATTTATTGACTCTAAATTCAATTTATCAAGGAAAAATTTTTCTTGATTTCCTTTGGAAAGACAAATGCTTTGCATTCCCCAAAATAATAGTGGGGATTGGAAGTGGTTAATAACCACTTTTCTCCACATTCAGGTAGACAGGCAGCGAGTCTCAACAGAATCCTCCAGCACATCTTTGTCCTCTGATTATCTCTGTTTAAAGAGATGACACACATGTAATGAAAATTATGAAATCCCTCCCTACTTCCAGAGTTGTGGATGATGACTCAGCTGACAAAAGGAATGGAACAGTCTTCACTTAAGAGTTTTCAGCACCTTTGTTAAGCAAGAAAATGAAGGTCTTGAGCAGCTGATTCTGTGGATCATTAGAGGAATCTACAACATTTTAGGCAATTCTAAGATTATATTTAGACTTGTCCAGAATTCCAGACATGTATTTTCCAAGAATTTGGGTGTAACAGGGTTACTCTAAGCATTTTAAAAACCATTGAATCATTTGGTGAATCCATTAAGTCCTTTTTCTTTTTTTCTTTAATTTCTTCCTTTGCTAGTAGGCCATCTGCTATCCTTGCATCTGAATCTCGAACATGATAACTAAAACTACTCCATTTTTAATGACAAGATAATCTTGAAAGACTAGAACTTTTTATCACATAGTTATTCGTATTACTGGCAATGTAATGTACAGGTAATTTAGGCTTAACAAATATTCAGTAAATGAAATAATAGTTGTTGTTGATGCTATTGGCTTAAGCAGACTGATCCATTTTTTACTTGTATGTAAAATTCCCATCACTCTCCAACTTCTGACTGATATTCACTCAGGAAGAGGTTAAAATTATCATTTTTGCAAGCACCTTAACAGATGCTTAAAGGGCTTGTGTGAGCTTCTATTTACATAGAATTATTTTGCCATCTTTTAAACACTGCTTTGCACTGAGAATCACCAGAATTTATCCTCACGATCATGCATTTTTTTCTGATGTTCCTTAAATCCACTGAGAGGATGCTGCTCTTAACAGTGTTTTTTATTGGGTTATATGGCATAAACAGTAAACAAGAAAGAATCTGTTTTAAAATCAATAGCAAGTCTTACTTCCTACCTACAGTGATAGAAAAAGTATTATAGCTAAAACTCACCAGATACAGGGTTTGAGGTGGGGACTGTGATGTACATTATCTTTAGGTGCACACCTCATAAACTGGGTTTATTACGAATAGTTTACAGAACACTGACTAACACGTTTGGAGTAACTTTATCAACTATTTTCTTCTAAGAACGTAGGTTAGTTTACACCACCTGAGCATTTGACTCAATGACTGCGATATACTGTGTAATTAAAGGCTGGTTAAAAGAGGCAGCTACGGAAGTGCTGAGCACAGGCGCAAGCTCTTCCAGAGCACTGCGAGTATTCAAATGCGGACATTCACTCAAAATATTAAGACGGGGTTGTGTGACCGCTTTTAAATGTTTCATATTGGGCAATACATATAAACTAATTTAAACTTCATCAAATAAATAAAACTAAACCCAAATTTATCTGCTCAACACAGTTATTTGTAGAATAATTTAGAAACTCCAAGGAAGCTAAAAAGAAATACCCTTCTTTCTAACTTTTTTGGATAAGAAAATAAGAGATAAGAGAAAGCAAGACACATAGCTACAACTTGTGGTACAACTTATGAAAGCCCAGTAATCAAGACTATGAATATAGGAAATATTTTGCTCAAAAGCCATTTGAAATTTTATCTTGTAAGGAATTTTATGGCTGAATTACAAACCTTTAAAAACAGAATTCCAGAGGAATTGCTGGGAAGTTAGCTAGTGGTCAGCAGCTGTCATGAACATGGCTATGCTTTTCAATTAAAGAAAGCCATAAAATGTGGGAAGCTGAAGACTCAGTAAATAACTGCAGTACTTTCATGTCCTGCAGTTATTTAAATAAAACTCAAATATCTACTATTTTCCAATAAGCGACTGCACGGTTTTGCCTCGTAACCAAACTGTATGCATTATTCTAGGCTTATGATTTGCCTGTTTCACTCCTCATGGCATTACATTTAGCTGACTTCTAGCTCAGACCTGCTGTAATACTTAACAGATGAGAGTAATCCCTGTCTTTTTAATTGCCTTTATGCTTTGAATCTTGTTCTCATTTCCAGAGGTTAAAAATACTTTGATAATTTAAGCAGCTAAATAAAGCTTCAGAGTACAGTGGTGTGTTCACTTTGTATTTTCAGCTTGCCATCTACGATCACTGAATTAATTCTGACATACCATTGTGAGCATTCTATATCTGATTGCATTAAAATAGCTTCCCACGTCATTTTAGTAGATAAAATTGTTTGCTCTTCTAGCCAAAGCTGGCACCTTTCATAAGATCATAATCTCTGGTACAGAGGAAAAGAAGGTTGTTTCAGTGAAAGTTAAAGAAAGGTGGGCAAAATTCGTAATAATGGCCATTATACTACTTCTCCCAGTCCTATTTTTAAGAACATTTTCTTGTATATCCTTTGCTTTACCCCTTAAACTTGCAATTGATTCTCCTTTCCCCACTTTGCTACTGTCTTTTATATTGAAACATACCAAGACTATAGTCACATCGTATTTATGAGCTTTCATCAGGGTTATACATTGAGCAAGATTGTTCACATGAATGTTCTAAATTCTGAATTAAAGAAAAGGGCATTTGACATGCCTGGTGCATAAGCAGTCAATGTCTAGACATAGTTTTTCAATCCAATTTAAGCCTTTCCTGTACAAGAGCAAATTTCTCTTTCCAACTGCCTACATTTTAAAGTAGAATAATGGTAATTTCATGTGTCATCTCCAATCTAGACAGAGGTTTGCATTCAGTTACACGTCCACCTGTTTCTTCCCTAAGATAATGTTTATTGCATAATAAGAAAAAAATCAATCTACTAAAAAAAAAAGTCACAGCAATAGGTTTTCCAGTCTCTTCAGAATATGTTTTTCAAAATCCATTTCCAATGATGTAAATGTTTATAGGTTTATATAAACACTTAAGATTCCTTTCAGTTGCAATCAGAATACCCAGCTCATATATTTTTGTAGCCCCCCAAAAGTTAGTGCTAGTGAAAATATTCTGTGTTATTTTTGCGTTGTCCATTTACTTCAGGAGAGAACAGCCATTTAGTAAAGTGCTAAGTGAGCAGAACAGGGGCACTGAATCTTCAGAGTACATAAAGCACAGACAGTGTTAAGGCAGACACAGTCACATCAACAATTACACCTTAAGCCTGGCCCAACTGAAAGACTTGAGTGCCTGTCTTGATTTAGTCTTTATATGATGTTTATGTGCATATATTATGGTGGATTTCCATCTTCTAATGCAATAAGACTTTTCACAAGAGGCCTAAAGAGTTAATAGAGACTTTCATTCACTTGCTTGGAGATGAAAAGATGCAAATTTAATTAGCATATCCCAGAAGGTTTTATTATTAGTGGAAACTTCAGCACCTGATTTATTAAACGTTTTATTCAGAGCTGACCCAATTTGATCTAAGGATTCTTTTTTTTTTTCACAATGGGGGTGAATATAATGAAAAAAATACTTCCTATAAGGCCCTCTCATTTGTATATTTATAAAATCTTTAATGTTCTTGTTTTTCTTATTTTTAGGAGAATATGTTGTTATGACGACGCATTTTCATTTGAAGAGAAAGATTGGTTATTTTGTCATCCAGACTTATCTGCCATGCATCATGACAGTGATACTGTCCCAGGTGTCCTTCTGGCTTAATAGAGAATCTGTTCCAGCAAGGACCGTATTTGGTAAGCAAGACCTACAAACTCCTTGGCAATCAAAAGCCAAATAGGCTTACAAATTTTTATGGAAAAACTAGTTAGCATAACATGCTACTGGAGAACAGCACGAGCCTGGACATAGTGCAGTACACAACAGTTAACATGTGTCATTGAGAAGATGTAGCTGATTGTAAAAAGAGATCTGAAAAGATCTTAAGCAATCTATTACAGTTCAACTTGTTCAAAACAGTAAGTATATGAATAAAGCATTTCTGACAATGGCAACGACGTTTATAGCAGAGATTGTCAAAAAGGTTTTAATCAATGGGTGATGGTCATTTAACATCCTTAGACCCTTTGAAAATTATTATCTAACTAATTTTTTCCATCAGTCCCTTTTGCAGACTGCTGTTCTGTTGCAATCAGTGACAATTTATTGTGCTTACAGCGGTGAACAGGTACACTCAACAAATGCAGTAGGAAAGCAACCCTAAAGGACTCTTAGGTTTACACAGTCAGTCCCTAGTATTTTAACCACAGATTGCAATGCTTATCTTAAAATGAGAAAAAAAACCAACCCACCCTAGCATTTTCTTTGGAGATATTAAACCAAGTACATAATTTAAAACCAAACATAATTAAAAACCAAAAACAAAGCCAAAAAGCAAACAACAAACAAAACCAAGATGGAACAACTCTTCAAGTAAGCAAAACAGAACCTATGGTTTCTGCCAGGTGACCTAGTCTTTTTTTGTGATGTTCACTTGGGACACCTGAACACCTTTGGCAGGAGGAGGAGTAGGAGCACACCACGAGTTGGCTTTTACACTAGCTTTCCTGCATCAGGGCACTGCTGCTTTGCTAAAGAGAATCTACCTATTTACACTGGACATTGCAAAGTCAGAGTCAGGAGGCCTGATGCTGAGAAACACAGACTCTGAAATTCTTGTTGAACAAGAGCTATTTTTATTGACCTTTTCTGGCAGTCCTCACAGCTGTGCTTTAGTTTCCCAGAAACTCTGGAAATCAATCACAACTTGCATGGCTTCAGACCTCAAGAACTAAGCAGAGGCTTTTTGTTGATATGCAGATGTGCATTTACAGAAGAATGGTTTAAACCATAATATAAGTGTTATTTATGTTTAGATTAACATCTAAAATTAGTTCTGAATTCTTATCAACTTAACTGAGAATTAACCTGTGACTTTTATGGGCCTCAGTAGTCAAAGCTACTGAAATTATGACTATTTTACCTCTTTTTTCACGTGCCATTCAAAAAGCAATGTCAGATGATCAGTTCGAATGCTATTCTTCATCGTCCCTAGATGGAGAACTAAATTTCCTACTCTCACAGTGAGTAACATATAATACCGCACCAAGCTCAAGCTGCTATCTGCAAAGGCTCAAGAATGCACACATACCTGAAAGTTTTAGAAAAGGATTATTTAGTAAATAGTCATATTTACTCCATCATTATGTAGGTTTTTCATTTCTTAACGGCAGTGAAATGTTTCAGAAATTTTTGCATGAATGTACATACACACAGAAACACAACTTAGCTCTCATAGCTCAGTACCACAAATAAAAATTTTTAAGTCCTGTTTTGCTACTATATAAGAGAAACAAACTCACTAGTAACGAGTCGAAGACAAGATTAGGTTGTCTCTGAGGGAGGAGCAACTGCTTCCTCATTAAGCACTAACAACTCAAGCTCTTTACAGCAGCAGGTAAATACACTGTTTGTTATCCGGCCTATTTTAGATCACTGCGCATTTTCACTAACAGTGAAGATGAACTCACAAGACACATTCAATACATAACATCACAGTTGTCAAGGTAACTTGTGGACATGTGATTTGATGTAAATGTCTGGCCTGCCCTTGCAGATATTTTTTTTCAAGCAGCTGCTGCGGAGAGAGTTCAATACAGTCCTGCTCGCTCTCTATGGCCAGTGAAGGGAGAATGCTCATCAGCAGAGAGAAGCTCTGGTATCAGAAATGCAAATTACAGTGTCATTGCTCTTACATAAGTTCTCTGTTATTTTCCGGACATCAGTGCATAAATGGACAGAAATCTGTGAAATCATCAGTTCAAATAAATGTAATATCACATGCACCTTAGAGCATTTGAGTGTGCATTTGAAGGAACGTATACCAAAGAAGCTGAATATAAACAATCATTTTATTTAGTTTTCTATCTAAGTATTATAGGTATTATAGAAGTGTTGCAAGAAAGGACTAAAAATGTTAAATTGTTACATCTGCAGTACAATTCCTGGGTATGGATGAGGATCAGCAACAGTGATTCTCAACCCAAAATGTTATTTCCACTCCAACTTTAAAAAAACTACTCTACTATAACAATGTCAAAGAATAAAGGTATAAAAGATGTTTTTCAAGATCCTGCAGCTTCCACAGAACTTGAAATCCAATATCCTCAGTTAGAAACTGAACTTAAGTGGGGAGGTTTGTAAGAATTAAGGGTGAAGGCAATGTTTTCCCATCTATCTGTTTTAACAGCTGAGAAATTAAGCACAACATATAGCCACTGACCTAAAGACACTAAAAGCGTTTGCTTTGCAGGAGTGACAACTGTCCTGACAATGACTACTCTGAGCATCAGTGCAAGGAATTCACTCCCCAAGGTGGCCTACGCCACTGCTATGGATTGGTTTATAGCGGTGTGCTACGCCTTTGTGTTTTCTGCGCTCATCGAGTTCGCAACAGTGAACTACTTCACAAAGAGGGGCTACGCGTGGGACGGCAAAAGCGTCGTTCCTGAAAAGGTAACGCCACTTACTATCTATTCCCACAGGTCATACTGTGCCAGACTTGCTCAATACGTGGGTATTTTTTAGCCCGTTAGAAATTCCTATTATTTCAAGCAGAAGAGTTTCCTCATGTGTTCACACACAACATTTCTACAGTAATTACTTAGACACTGAGTATCTAAATACTACTCTGACATAGTGGATGTTAGTTAATGCTATTAATAAGTGAAAAATTTACTGAGATTTTGACTTGTATAACTGAGCAGAAAGGAGATAAATAAGTTTGGGTTTTTTTTTTTTTTTTTTCTTGAGTGAAGGCAAATAATTTTCTAGTGTTTAACCAAGAGAAAATGTGGATGCCCCAGTACAAATGTAGAAAAAAAAATAATAATCTTGTGGCTGCTGTATTTGGCAGTTGCCAGAGCAGGTTCCTCCCCAACATGAACTGCAGAACGACTGCTCTGTGATCATGACCAAATAAATCACTAGAGGACTGTTTCTTCCCTTTCTTTTGCCTCCTATCATTTCCCTCTTTCTTTAAAAATAGAAGTATTACTTTTACTTCTCAGTCTACAGGATAAATGTATTTGTTTTGGGATAGCTGTGTTGAGAGTGTGCAATCCTGATCTGTACCTGAACGTAACAGAGAAACATCCCTTTGATTTGGGATGAGACCCGACCTGTAAATCACAAGTTCATCGGGAAGTTGTTGAGGACCTTTAGGGGATGAAAGGAAAGTTTCCTATTCCCTCTAAGTTAACACCTCACCTGCTTCTCTGAGGAAGCTCATTTGATTGTATTTTTTTGGTTGATTTTGTTTTGTTGGTTTTTGGTTTCTGGGTATTTTTGAAAGAAATTGAAAGAGACTTTTAACTTGCCTAACTAGTTATTATGAACATTCACAGACTAGAGATTCAGCAGAATAAATATTTGGAGGGAGCAGATGTTACTCACTGGTATGCAAATAGACGTGGTTAATTCAGGATTGTATGCCTATAAATAATTTTTTAAATTTCTTTTTGCTACAACTCAGTGAGAAAACAGAAATAAAATTATGACACTTACACCATGAGAACTAATACAAAAATACTGTACAATAAATGAGTGAATTAACAAAAACTTCCAACAATGAGCTGCAAGACTTCTGGTGAACAGTTTACAGATACTGATGATACTTTCACTTAAAATAATTCGATTCTCTGTGGTGCTCCTGTTTTCATGATAGCTATTGTAAAAAATAGGCTGTATTAATAGAATAAAATCATTAAATGTTAAATATTGCTGTATTATAACCTACCTTTTAACATAGTTACTATACTCAGCCATTTCATTTGTTTCAAAGAAAATTCCATTTTCAGAAAAAACCACACCCATATAAACACAATATTCAAAACCTGTTTAAAATATTGGAAGATTTATGGCTTTGCATCTGTCAGCAGGTAAAGGTCTTTATGTGTCACTTGGTACAAGTCCGCAAAGACACACTGGTAGCTGGCAAAGCGCAGTAGCTGCACACTTAAGGAAAGGCAAGCAAGTGGCAAACAGAGCACTGCAGCTTAATAAAATTTAAAGCTTTGATTAGTTGTCACATTACTTTTTCACAAAGTTGAATTGGACATGAAATATTAAGACCCTGACTGCTGCCGAGGCTTTCTGTGGATCAGATTCCTCATGACATTTGAGTCTACAGAAAGGGTCTCTGAGACTTCTGTGAAGCTGTTCTTTGCCTGCTGGATTTATTGCTGCTCACGAGAGAATAAGGCTGAGAAGGAATGAGGACTTCATACCCAGCAAGTGAGTTTGCAACCTTTCTGCTCAGGAGGAAAAGAACAGACAGATAACCAGGGAAAAAAAAAAGGAATCTTTCTGACATCACTTTTTTTCTCTTCTGAGTATTTTTTTCAACTTGTTTCTTCCACCTATTAGGCAGAAATATTCTTAGACAATTTGAAGCTTTTTCTTAGCCTCAAGCTAAGCTAAATGTTGTTGTGAAATAAAGAACACCTATATCACAGTCATTATGTGATCCCTTTTTTATTAAGGAGCGGAAATTTAACATTTCAGCCTTCTTTTCCTTCCTGTGTGGGGCCCCAGAAGTAGAACACTGGAAAACATAAGGACCCAGAGCAAAAATCTAGATATTCTTTCAGATCACCAAGTTCTTCTCCACCAAAAGATTTTCAATACATTCTTGCTCTAGCAGTATATGTAGGTGGATGAAAAAATCAGATGGAAAGCCATTTCAGTCATTATGATCCAACTGTAACATTCAAACAAGAATATGAAGTTTCTATTCCATACTGTATATGCTTAAACCATTAGTGAAAAGAATAAAATAGAATAGAATGTAGCACCTTTGTGTTTTATTAAATAAGCCATTCGTTTAGATTTTTTTTAGGTCTATTGTTATATATTAACTGTGTTAGAATGCATCATATAACTTTGTCTTAATATTTGAAAGTTACATTAAGAAATTCACTGTCTTTCAAAGTCTTTGTCCTGGTCAAGAAGCAGAGTTGATTAAGGCAATATTGGATTATGAGTGGTTTGCCACTGTTGATTACTATTAAAGATAATTTTGTCTATCAGTGAGCCTAGCTATTACTGTAAGTCCTCATTATAGTTTATCCACCAGGTAATTTGCTCTAATACAAGTAAGGTAGAGGGGTGATGCTGTCTTAGTCTTTTAAATATTTTGCATGAGTCATGTATTCAGACACTAACTTCTTTCTTACAGCTTACTACAATTTGTCACATAAATCCAATTAATTGCAAAATTTTGTGATGCTTTTTCATGATCTTATCTGTTGAGAAGATAGTGAGAATAAAACATTTTCTTCTTTATTCAGCCAAAGAAAGTGAAGGATCCTCTCATTAAGAAAAATAACACATACACAGCTGCAGCCACAAGCTACACCCCTAATATTGCAAGGGACCCTGGGCTGGCAACTATTGCTAAAAGTGCAACAATTGAGCCCAAAGAAGTTAAGCCAGAAACAAAACCTGCAGAACCCAAGAAAACTTTTAACAGCGTCAGTAAAATTGATCGACTATCAAGAATAGCCTTCCCATTGCTTTTTGGAATCTTTAACTTAGTCTATTGGGCCACCTATTTAAACCGGGAGCCCCAGTTAAAAGCTCCAACTCCACATCAATAACCTCATTTATTCGTGTAGTTCTGTTTTGTCTTTTGCTCTGGGAATTGCTTCCCGTTTTCACATACAGTAATTCCCATTTGCTTCATTGCCTCTGTCTTAAAAAAAATAAATAAAGATTTCTTTATTTAAGAAAAGGTAATATATATCTGTATATTTAAAAAAAAAAAAACAAACACACAACTGTGTGAGGGAGAGAATATAAGCTATATACTTTGGAAAAGTGATTCTGAAAACAGGAAAAAGAGAGTTGTAGAGTAATAAAAAAAAAAAAGAACCACTTGTAGATAACTTAGTTCTGAATGTCCCCAAAAGGTATTGTATATGTATGTGAAAAAGATATTTTTATTCAAAGGATTGTGGGGAGTGGGAAATTATTATTTATGATGTTCCTGATGCACATACCGTACCATTTATTCAGCCACTGTTTATAACCTTTTCAAGGATGCAAAGCTTTCTATTTGCTGAATCCCATACGATACGTTATTTTCCTAATCCCTTTTCTCTTCTATATTCCAAACCACCTGACTTATAGTATTAAAAGGTCTTTAGAGAAAAAGGAAATCTACTCACTCTAGGTACAGTTTGTCACTGTATAGCACGTAAGATCTAATGGTAACAAATGCTTTAATCTGCTGTCTTACTGCAGTTTTGTTCTAAGCATTAAGTTGTCACTAGACTAGATTTAAAACCAGCTGCACAATCAAGTGCAGATCCCAAGGTCCCTCCATCACCTGTGTAATCCAAACAATTCCTGGATGCTTTTACAAACAGCTTTTACTCATCACTATGTTTTAGAGAGTTAAAAATACAACAAACCAACAATTTTTGCAAGCTCTAGATATGTTGAATGTATTCTTTTATAAAACGATACATTAAAAAGAAGCTTTAGACTGAGATTTATGGATAGCAGAGAGACGAAATATAGTATTTAAATAATATATGTAAATATGCAGCATGAGATTGTACATTTTTTTACTTTTTTAAAGTTGTGTTCTTAAAACATTGTGTAGGATTCACCTCTTAGCTCTTAATATGTTGTTAAATGCTCAATAAAACATATTTAGAGCCTGAATTAAAAAAAAATAATCAGTGGTACTAGAAAGCCTAAAAAATAAATACACAGGAAGTGCTGGAATTAATTCCATTTGTAAAGTGGTCAAGTGTACAGTAGCTTGCAATTTGACAATGTCATCCAATGTATACTATTAGATTAATGACTGATCTGCTCAGGTCATGCATAAATACTAAAGTACGGATTATATTTGGTAGGTTAAAATGGTGAAATATTTGTTAAGACAGACGTTCATCTGTATATTACTGCTATATTTGCTGATACATAACTGTTACAATAAGTGATGTAATATATGTAGCATTAAATACAAAAAAGTCATACATAAAAGAATGTACAGGAAAATAGATTTTATTGAGTAAACTTACTACATTTCATTTTTACTGTAGCAATATATTTGTAGGAACAATATGTAAGGGCTTTAAATACAAGATGTCCATTTTGCAGGCATTGTGCTCCCTTTAAAAAAATTCTAGTCAGTATCATTACTACTGATTCTTAGAAATAAAATTTCAGATAAAGATTTTTCAAAGAGATGGGAAGACTGGTGACCATTTGCAAGCATCAATTAGAAAACCTTAATATATGGTATTGAATGAATTTTAAAACAATGCTACATAAGCCTCCAGGGAAACATCTACTGAGAGTCAAATTTCACAGGCAATGTTTTCTAAACTCTTTCTCAATAAAGCAAGAAGTTGATATTCTCTGTCTACAAAAGGAAATAGTTAATGTTTTATTTAGAGAAGATAATTTATTTTTTTTTCCCAAACAATGCTTCATTGTCTAACATTTAGTCCTGTCTGAACTTGATAAGTTATCTGATTGGAGCTTATTAAAAGGGGGATGTTTCATCTTCTGGTATCATGTGTAGATACATGTATAGTAAAAAATAAACTATGGCTCTTTAACTTCTGTGTACTTGTTTATCTTGTTATTTTTGGCGTTAAACTAGTGTGTTCATTTAGGACATTTTATCTTTCTAGCAATTCATAGCTACCTTTTGGTCTGCATTTTGCACATTAGATGTGAAAATTACTTAACTAGTCTGCTTTTTGCTATGCAATGACTGCATTATATCACCTCTTAGTTAGTCTATGCCAATAGTATTATACTGTATAAACCTGATTGCACAGTTGATCAAAAACAAAGTATTCTCTATGTAGCTTTTTTACAATGCTTTGCTAAACCATGTAATAATAGTAAGTCTTCCTTGAAAAATAATGATACACTCTTATAGAGGACAGTTTCTGTTTACTCCTGGGATAATATTAAAAAGATGACATTGAATGTTTATTGCACCTCAGTGCAGTGATGTGGCAATAAAACCTAAATCTAATAGAGGTTGTTTATGGCAGAAGCATGTATTGCTTTACAGAGTTTAGCAAAAGCTCTTTATTTTATGTCAGACTGTAATTCTATTATAATAATAAAGCTAAAAATGTTCAATAATGAAAGTGAATGTTTTACTCTGGTTTTCTTTAGTTACTGCCTTTTATGACACATTGCTTGATAAACTGCTATTCATTCAAAAACTTACTTTCTGTGGATTTGGCAATGAATGCAGTTTTAATAGAACTAATTTTTTGGTCAGTGTTTTCCAGGGACAAATATAACAGAAATGTGTCTGAAATTTGATCTGATATTAAAAAAAGATAGTTCAGTTTGTACAAGGTATATCCAGTAAAGCAATTAACCGAATCAGATTAAAAACCTTTAAGGCTTAGAACCACAACAATGAATATGATTATGTTAGGAACAGACCAAAATGCATTGCCTCCCAGATAAAATGACAGCTAATTCACAGAGTGAGAGTAAAAATGTGGGTATTTGTTATAGTTTTCACTGTTTAAATAAATGCACTCACCTAAGAAAGTTAGAAGAGAACCTTGGGCTGTATAAAATAATATTATTCCAGCTATTTCACGAGTTGTAGGGATAGCATTCAAACAAGCATATGTATAGCTTGTAATTTTTAATTCTCCACTCCACATTCTTTCCCACATAGAAAAAGGCAGAGAGAGGAAAAGTCATTCCAGTGCATTCAGCCCTCAAATTTTCTTGGAAAAGTTCCTGGAAAGCAAGGCTCACGCTCTTAAGTAGCGTCAGACAACCAATTGCAGACATGCAGTTTTAGAAGATTCAAAACAAGAATAGCTGACATAAGTGTATGTATGTATATAACAACAGGCATAATGTTCTTATGCATGAGCCCCACACAAGAATTCTTCAAAATGGAAGGGAAGATTGTATTGTAACAGACACAGATTCTATTAACTGATTATTCTTTCCTCTATTTTGAATAACACAATCTGAGTCCCTGTTATTTGCCTCCTACTACTAACTCCACGGATATCAATCCCTATGGAAACCCACACAGGATTTTCTGGAGGAGCATGGTAAGGAAAGTGGCGAGTGACACTGAACACCCACCTCCCATGTTCACATGCCAGATGCAGAGCATACATGGGGATTCTCACGTCTCTTTTGTCGCTGCTCAGACATTTTTAGGCAGGATTTTGCTTAAGTAAAATGAGTGAAAAATGTCTAGTGCAACAGGATTTGACTCAGAGAAAAACATAGCGCTGTTCAGCTGCACAGAGTGAGAACAGCCTCATCAGATGACAGATTCACAGTCACCACACAGTCCAGCATGACACCCTAACAAGGCATTGCTGTTTGCTCCAATATTCCAGCAGTGAGGAGGTTCATCCCCAGAAGTTACCACAGAACTTTCTTAATGACCAAGAACCTTTTTTACACCACCAGTTGCTTTCTTAATTATATTATTTCTCTTGGACCGAGACCTAAAAAAATTATTTCCTTTTTTCTCTCTTTTTCACCAATATGGTAAATAATAAAAGCTTATGAAACACCCCAATGGCTAGAACATAGGTCACACATGCTTCAGGGAGCAAATATTAAAAGAACCTCTTTCAGATTGTTCTTTGTATTTGAATGACTGTCCAAATAAATTAGTGTGACTGGGGAAAGTCAAACTTTTTCTTAGAGGCTGTAAAAAATATCAGTCGTGCTTTAAAAGACAAAAACTCAAGATCTCCTCAGACTTTCTACAGCAGATCTACAGAAGAAAAAAACCCGTCCTCCTGCTATGCATAAACATGACATAGCTTAAATAAAAATGTGTTTGCAGTCTTAGCACATGAATCTTGCAAGTGAAGTGTATTACCAGCTTGTCAAGCTGTTGCTGTCATGTTACATCTGATTACAAACTACGTCAAATACAACAAGAGAGGTAAAAGCCTTGAAACGCCAAGTTTCTATAAGCTCGCTCACTCTGGCTATAGGCCCATCCAAAGAGGCAGGAATGACTTCACAGCTTATTCAGACTTATTTGATTAAACTGCTTTAGGGCATTTGAAGATGCTCTGAGTAGACTCTGCACTTGCAGCACAGCTGTTACATGCAGTTCACCCACTGACTACAGACTGCAAAAACCCACAGAGAGAGTGCCTCTCAAAAGGCACTGCTTTCCTTTACGTGCTGTTAAGGGAGGAAAGATGGATTTGCTGAACCCTTTCTCCAGTCAAGGACATCTGAATGCAAACAGATGTGACAAATTTCTTTCTAAATGTTCTTGTATATGAAGTGTTCGATTAACCTCAAGTTGGACAAGCTTAAGGATCTGAACCAAGCCCAAGATGTTCAATTTGGTTAGAAGTAGTTTGGTAATGGCTGCCCAGAACGCACTCTCTCTGCTACATGGTAGTTTTACATGTATGCAGCATCTCCTTAATACCAGGTAACTAAAGTGCCTCATAGGAAAAAAAATAGCTGCTACAGGTTCAATGCAAATTAATGCAAATTCTTTAAAAAGCTCCACATACTTAAGCTCCTATTCCATTACTGCCCACAGCAGCAGAACCACACTTCTAAACAAGTAGTTTGTAAGCTCCTAGGATTGCTCCTCATTGTAGTGATATTTATTAATGCAACAAATTTACCACAAGTATTTGAGAAAAAATAAACAGAACAATTCTTTATCATAATCTGCAACTAAATATAAAACCGAGTGAAGCTACAATAGAAGAATATTTCTCTTAAAATACTTTTTTGCGAAATACCTTACAAAACCAGAAAAGTGGATTTCAGCCAAGATTCTTTTAAATTAATTCACCGTTTGAAAAGAGGAAGAATTAACAGAGGCCAGAGTAAATATATGCCAATTGTTAGGACCTGCTGTAGGGACAAAAGCATAAGAAGGACGAATAACATTTTTCAATTAAACATAATCAGTTAAATTAAGAGGCCATTTCCAACTTGCATGAAATCATTCATTTCAATGGCTTCATGAGGCATTTCAGACAGGGTTTTTGCTTTGATTTTGTTTTTTCTACAAAACCCATGAAAGTCAACATCAGTTTTCATCTTTTTCCTGTCTGTGGGGCTACAGCAGGCATGAAGATGTGAGAGACAGTTCTCAAAGGTAATGGTGTATACCTCAGGAAACAACAGTGTGGGAGTCTTAGATGAAACATTAGTTTTAATATGGCAACGTGAAATGTTTTTGTAACTGCACATAATGCTCAGCTAAGCCTCATGGACATGACAAAATAATATGCAAATTAATGTAAAACTTTGTGGGCTTGATAGGATTTTGTTTCTTCATTTTTGTCAGACAGCTATATCAAACTTTAAAGAAAATTACTACATACAGTTATTCAGAAGCTACCTACTGTCAATCAGCCTGCTGATTTCTTCACTTTTCTATCATCTCAACCCTAGTTTGCCTCACCAGCGCTTGACTGGGAAAGAACTGGGCTAATTTAGACCAAGCAAAATGGGGCCCTGGGTCATCAGGGCCTTTATCAGCTGGCTTGTGACTCTCTCCTGACTTTCACACCTGAATGCACTTCTCTTGCATCCATATGTGATCTCCTCCCCCAAAAGTCAGCCAGATTCCTGGAGAAGGTGAACCCTTTGCAGTTCTGCGCATGTGACAGTGTGCTCCACCGCCAACCTGACCTTTATCTCCCATAACCCTGCCCAAGTGGTGATCACCCATGGTGGTCATAATGGCTGCATCTAGTTGTGATGGCTGAACCCAGCTCAACGTGGTTTTGGGGAGATGCAACACCACAATAGCCACGGGCTAACTTGTGCTATGTGATCACCTAACCACGGTACTGCTGCAGGGGTCAATGTGCAAATACGACTGTGGGTCAATCATCCTACCCCCATAAATAGTGGTTGACCCCAGAACACTGAGCTCTCTGCATGGCAGTGGTCTGCACACCAGGAGCTCCCCTTGAGCAGGGGCAGCTCTCAAGGTTCATTCTCCAGACTGAGGATTCCTTGCCTGCCTTTCTCCCTGACAGTTCTGCCTGACCCTGTCCTCTACGCAGCAAATAACCAAGTGTGCCTGGCCATTGAATCTTATTACAAGGCTGTTGCATTAACTATCAAACTTTGGTAAATCCCTGTTTTATATCAATAAATGTATCACTGCTTGTCTTTAGGAGTGAAGTGCATCACTCCTGCAACAGCATGATACTTTTCCGACAAAGATGGCAGGGATGAAAATGTCCGCTTCCATTTAACAGTTTTTAAACAGAAAGATTTTTTGCTTGCAACTTCAGAAAGGTGTAAGAATTGAAAAAAATAATTTTAAGAACACTGAGACAGAAGTGAAAGATCATTATGGGTAATATAGAGAACTGGTAAACCAGAAAGTTCAGTTCCAGTTGCTTATCACAGCTTTAGTCCTGATGATTAACCAACCATCATCCACCCCACCATCCCCATACTTACTGGCCTTTTCCTAGCAAATGGATTAATAAAACAACAACAAAAAATCCTTTGAAGTGGATACGAGCAGAATTAAGCGAGTCCTTGATGCTTTTGAAAACCTCTCTTAATATTTCTAGCCATGCACAGATTGACTTCTAAAAGCACAGTGGTGGTGCTAAAAATAATTGTAACAGAAAGCAGGAAAAAGATCATTAGATTTTGCAGCAAGTTCTGCTAACAAAATTTGCTGAAACTAGATTTTGCCAGAGCATGAGGATAAAAAACTTACTCTTCCAGACACACGAACGGTAAATATGTAAGTTGCAAGCCACACAAACACAGGTTTTGAGTCTGAAAAAGAATTCCTGGTTACACTCCCACAGCTGCAAAAGATTCTTACTTACATAACAAAGCTTGAAATTTTTATTGAGGGTTGTTACAGATCTGTATGGAGCTATTGACCAGACAAGCTGATTAATTTCCTATCAGGCCTTAGTAATGGCAGTAGAAATAACAGCTGGAAGTTCAAGTAAATAAATTCTGCAAAGTATTTATACCACGTTATTCTAGAACTAACACCATTTCTTTTTCAATGCAACTTTTTTTCCTAAATATCATCCTTGGTTAATTACAAAGTAAAAAATATAAAGAGCAAGAATATTAATTTTGTTACAGCCTTAGGTTCAAAGGGAGTAAGCAAGCTTCAAAAAATATGACCATATACCTAAAGAAAAGCCGTTTTATCTGGCTACTGCAAGAAGTAAATGGAAAGAAGTCTATAAATAAACATGATTCATTTATTTAGAAATGTCTAGAGATAAGAAATAATAATAATTCTCTCATGTAGCACAAGCTGACATATTTATTACTAGACACAGTGTACTTAACAACAAGAGTTGTAAGACAATAGGCTGTTTTACTACTGCCTCTTAATGGGAATTACATGAATAATGAGTCTCAGGAGGCACTTAGCAGTGATAAAGGTAAATATTGGCTCTAAAAAATGTCAGACAAGCTATTATACCTCTGTATTGCAAGCAAGCTATACAGATTATTAGCTATTATTTTGCTTTATTATACTAGCATTTAATAGCTGGGAATGCACGTTTAAAAGATAAAAAGCCTGAGGACATGGGAAGGTATGGTCAACACTAATGGCAGATAATCACCCATATCTCTTCCCATCGCAACTGTAGCTGGATGGTGTGTGCTGCTAAAGGAAAAAAGCTGGGTTCAAGGTCAGCGCAGTGAAGGATCGTGAACAGAAACCAACACAGCAGAAATTGAATTGTAATGCATCATGTCCCCAACCCCAGACAAAAGAAGTACCTTTTTCCTACTGTTACTAGTTTCTACGTAGTAACAGAGAAGAACTTGCCTGAGATTTCAGCTCTGCTGCATGAGGCATTACACAGAGTGCCAGCACTTTGCATAGTTAGAAGGGACTCGCTGTTCCCATCAATGCACGTGGAAAATAACAAGGACATAAAGAAACTTTGCCTATACAACACCAGAAGGAATTTAAGGACTTTACAAGTCAGAGGTGACACATCTTAGCACAGGTTAGGGGAGGCTGGCAAGCAGAGAACACGTGCATCTGTATGACGGGGAGTGAGGTGACACCGTAGCTGTCACTTCATGATCCCTGGGTCAGGCCAGGGCTTTGGCAGGAGCCAGTGCCTGCCCAAGCAGGCTGGGCAATATCCTCCTGTCCAGCTTCCCTTGACCAGTCCCTGCTGTGGCCCAAAGCGGTCTCCCTGCAGAAGTGACCTGACAGCAGGTATCTAGGCAGGACTACATCTGGGCAGGACTGTACCTTCCACACATCTCTGGGGAAAATTCTAAGCCTTAGTGTGGAGCTGTCTCTATGGTCCCCTTAGAAGGGACACTGTGGCACCACCAAATAACAGGGCAGAAAAGGGCTCCCGAAGTTTGTCTTTGTCTCCCATTTGCTCCAAAGAGGACCCAACAGTCCCTCACAGAAGTCACCATTCTCTATGACACAAATATTCTTATTAAATGTATTCACTGTATTCACTGTATTCATTTGATAATTTCCACAGTTAAACTACTGTGCCTCAGAAAGGCCACAAAACCTTAACATTGAATGTATGCCAAGATCACTTCTGTGTCCAAGAAACCACAGGTGAAAAAACAAGGGCAGACCAGACCACAACCTATTGGTAATAGTAGCTATTAATTCATGCTCTCTGGGATTTAGGAAACTATTCATCTAAACATAACTTTCTGTCCAGTTGTGCACAAAAAAAATATTGACCACGGTCACACCACCATAACTCCGGTGACATACTCCAATGGTTTAACTCTCCAAGGACCTGAACTACCAAGTCTTTTTCTGGGTGAATGTGGCTAAGTCTCATTTTCTGTAATTGTACTGCTTCATTGGTGAAATTGTAGTAAGATGGTGATCTGCTTACATACGCTCTAAACTCATATTTCCCTCTTTATACAAATTCAGTTTAAGAAAAAGAATTACCTTACAGTTCACTGGGTTTGAAGAAATCGGGCAAGGATCCACTCACTCTCCTCTCCCAGATTTCTTGTATCACCTTCAGATTCTGCTGAGAAAAAATGTTATGTACCATCTAGGTATTACTGCTATTAAGCTGTAACAGCAACTAGAATCTATGGTAAGCTATTGGGACTTCTCAGCAATGACTGTTGTACAGAGGTAAGAGGAAGATAATTAGAAAAAGAAGTAGGAAAAGATGGAAATCTCACCACAGTAACAGTTGTTACTATGTACAGTCTCAACTGAGAAACGTGCTATTGATAACCAAAAGTCTAGTCTTTACTAGACAACAGCATACTAGAATACTGTGGCTAAAGCAGTTTAAAAAGAGATTTTTAAATTAAAGAAGAACACATTTTATGGAGACTTTACTCACCCCAGCATGTTCCTAATAAAATAATCTAAGATTCTTGAGATAAACTGGTCTCACACAATTTATGAAATTCTTAGCAGAAGTCTAAAATAAGTTCAAAACATCTTTGGGTTGTGTACTTATAGGGAAGACACCCCCCCTGTCTTTGAGGGGATATTCATAAAGAAGAAAGTTTCCAAAGGTTGAATAGCCTCTGTAGTGTCTAATTCTCAGCTGTAATAATATTTCAAAAGAACTGTCTCAACTCTACTCATGAAGCTGTCACTTCTGGTGCCCGAGAAACCACCAGCCTGACTAACATTCCTTCTGCCACTCATGCCACTGCTGGCCATTGCAGTGCAATAGGTCAAGGGGTAAAGTTGTAAAGATATGCCAAGATGAGGAGAATCAATTCCTAAGCCAAAAGGCAAAACTACTGATGCAGAAGATTATTAAATACAACCAGTTGCCTTATGGCACTTGAGTCTTCTAAGGAGGACACTGTGAGGCTGCTGTTCAGTAAATATGAAATAAGGTCTTATGGCAAGTCAGAAAAAAAATAAGATGTTTCTCTTTTTTTCATTGCTCCTAATTACTATTTGCTTGGGGGAAAAATGATAGTGTATATCTGTATAAAATACATCATGAATATTTCTATGGCTAACATTACAGAAAGAGTGCAAAACCTGCTGACCCTTAGAAAAATTTACATCAGCTCTGGGACACTGCCATGGGCAGAATGTCCTTGGGGAAAAATAGCTATGTCTTACATACATATATTTAGAGCTTAAAATGTGGAATAATGAGGGGGCTCGCTCAAGCCTAATGAAACGGTCCTAAACTTCTAATTAAATTATTAGAATGCTGTTAAAATATATTTTTTTAATGTAGATATATTTATACACATACGTATTAATTCTCTCCCCAACTTCAAGTGGCTTCAATGGAAATTTGCATTTAAACTTTGTTGTCTAGTCAGCTACAAACACAATGGGATTCACACAAAGCACACCACAGTATGTCACTGCCCAAGAACAGTGAACGATCCTCCTAAACTTTGTGGAAATCAATGGAAAGTTTTGAGTTTGGCACCCACTTCAAACTTACTTTTTTCTCAAAGGAGTGAAGCGTATTAGAAGCTCAGGTACAACATCCTACTACTCAATGGCTGCACCATCTACTAAGATGGTGAGTTTTGATTTACTAAATATAAGTTTATTTATTAAGTTCTTCTCATAGACTTCAACAGTGAACCAGAACACGTAATCTGGAAATTTCTCTTATTTGCCTCACTGTAATTATTAATACTTTAATAACAAATTACAAGATTCTCTACAAGTCATTTTCTGATATGGTGTTTATTCTTGCCTAGTGCATTTAAATATCTTTAGTACCTGAAAATAGCGTGTTGGCCTACGACTGCTCCACATCACATAAACACAGGCATGACAATTGCTGTCACCAATGTACTTTCCAACCCCACTTAATCTACCCAGCTGGAGCACACACCTGATTTCCTGTGAATGCATTTGGCTGAGAGTAAGCTGTGAGCTTCAGCACAGCTGGAGTCAATCAATCTCTAGACTGCAACTGCAACTTTAAACGAGCCAGACTGAGCACCCCACGAGTGACACACATCTCAGTAAACCCCCAAAACTTTGTCCCCATTTCCCACGGAGACAAATGGTGAGACATTCAAATGTGTGAATGGCAATTATGTGCCTAACCTGGAATTCTGATTTTAAAGGGATATTTTGACTTATGAAAGACGAAGAGCTCTTCATTCTGCTTTGCTATGCTCTTTATCTTATTATATGGGTATACTTGATTTGATGGTCTTGGGGATTTCTACAAACCTGTTTTCAACCTGTGTTTACCTAAACAGAGTTATCACTTGAACTAGAAAAATTAAGGTGGTCAAATGCAATCACTGGGCACAGGATGACCAGGTATGTCTTTCTTAACTGTAGTTAAACACTAAAATGTGGGTGCCTAAATGAGTTTGGGTCTTGGATCACGTAGGCTGAAATACATTTTTTTTCAATTGACATATCTTGCTAAAACAATAAAACACAGAAAAACATTTCTCTGTGATATTAACAGAACATTTGAGCTAAAACTTCCTTGTAGATTCCCTCTATTTTGCTGAACCTTCAATTACCTGCTTTTGTTTAAATCTTGCTTTTGCTAACATTTGTTAGGGCAGGACATAGGGAATAGACTCAGGACAAAAGTGAGATGACAGATTGTTTCATGCCACAAGGGATTGTGGGATTACAAAACACAGAGATTTAGTGGCTGCAGGCAACCTTGTCAGAATGAGAGAGCAATAGTCTTGGGACAGCAGTGCCCCGGATTTGTGACTTGTAACAACTATATATGGCCTAAACATTGTGTTTTCCCCGTCATTTAGTCATTTCTGATCTAGTCAAAGGAGACAGTAAAACACAGAAAGGAACAACCAAGTAGCTGCTGCTCTCCTGCCCATTCTGAGTACCTTATCCCAAACTACCACCGCCTTCGGATTTCACAAAAAAAAAGAGCCTTTAGAACAAAAGTGGTTTGTTACTAGCTATGAAATGTGACACAACACCAAACTGGATCTTTGGCATGAGTAGCCTGAGTACTCCTCCCCACTCTTTTTTTCCCCCAATATAATTTTCTTCCATATGGTAAATTTTTCTTGGACTCAAGAAATAGAATAGAAGAGAGGAGAAGATCACAGCTCTTGCTTTGATTATACTGGGAAATTATCCCAGGTTTCACAGTTGATAGTCACTCCTGTAAGTATCACTCCTTCTACAAGCATCCAGCCAGGGCAGCAGTAATTTGCCAAGATAAGGACAAGTTTTCATCAAGTGAAATAGCTCAGAAAAGCCATGTTTATTTGTGTCTAATTTGAGATCTAGCAATGCTAAAACGCCTCGCTGTAAAGAAAGCAGTACACGCGTACTTCCTGTTGAGCATGATTTACAGTTGATGTTAAGGTCTTGAAATGGCCTGCTATTTAGTGTTATAATAAAGCATAAGACAACAGGCATTTCTGACTAGATCTTTTAGATTGCTTTTTTCCTAGTGCATGAAATGAGTTTGCCCCTAATGAGTGATGAAAAAACACTGGGATTTACTTTTATTAGATCATTGCTAATGAACAGGTACTTTGAATGTCAAGCTTCTTGGAGTCCAAGTCTTGATGAGTCAATAAAGTACAGTTTGAAAAACCTGAATTGGAAATATCTATGTACCACTGCCCTAGTCTAAACCAAATACAATTGCACCATATGATATGTAAGACTCTGAGCTCTCACTATAAAAAAATAGCCTGTTAAATACTCAAACATAAAATTCCACTGGCTGTGCTCATAAGGTTTTTTCTGCAGATTTTAAAAGATACAGATGTTCTTCACTTTGAGCAATATATTCTTGCTCTAAAAGAACTGTGATAAGAAATTGTATGAATTTTATTTCAAAGTGAATAGAGGATCTAAGATGCTATGAAAAGAAGTGTGGAAGTCTAAATATGATGACTAAAATGCAAGGTTCATAATGTAGTATTATTATTAACATGGTATCGAGCGATTCACAGGAAATAAATAGCTGTCTGGAAAAAATCCTGCTCAACTTCCATGAATTAATAAAACTTACTGTAAATGTTAGGTATATTCTGCTATAGAAAAATTCTCACATCTGCAGGCTGTCTTGTGTTCTATACTGAATAGTATAAAAAGGGTATTGTGTATGAAAGGCAAAAAGACTAGCAGTGAGACCTGTCGGGGGGGTGGGGAAGGAAGGCAGAAAAATATGAGATTTCAGAGATTTGGCTGGAAAGGAAACTACTAAGAAATTAAAAAAAGCCCTATGTGGAAGAAAAGGAAGACTCAAAGAGCCTGCAGCAGGAAGACAGAGGGAACAAATTCCCATCCCCCAGTAAAGAGATATAAGGATATTCATGTAAATTCCAGGTATTTACTATTTGGCTATATTTGTGTATCTTCCTTTTTGATTCATGCTGAGAAACCAAGATAGTGATTTTATCTAAGAAGTCAGGCCCCTTTACAGCTGCATCACAAAACTCTTGTTATTGTAGTAGTTGAGCCAACATACATAAAATTCAAATCGGACTTAATTCCTGATTTATTTGGGGGAAAGATGTGTAGAAAAAAGGAAAACATTCTTCCAGCTTAATCAAGGTAATTGCCACTATCATCTCCTCCTGGCCAAAAGATCTGAGGAGAAATTGCAACCCTAATTAGGAAAATCAGTTTGAGCCATCCAGCTTTAGATTTGCATTCAGAGTTGGAAATTATGTGGGTTATAGCTGTGTGTGGGGTTTTTGCACCTCAACACTGAGCAGAGATGTGAATAATTTGATACAGTTTGCAGGTTGTGTGCATGATGCTGAGTCATGCGTGAAAAAAACCACATGCTGGAATCAGGCTGGAATACAAGGGAAAGGTTTTTAGTGAAGTAACATTTTCAGCTGTAGAGAAGTAGAGGATTTCATGGAGATTCAGTGGCCCTATTCATAACTTAGGTGGTAGCTTTAGGCAAAAATCTATCTTCTTAATCTTATGAGGTGATTAAAGACAAAGCCTCAATTAATGAGGATTGTTATAATATGATTTGAAATGGATTATAGTATCATTTTACTTTCTGGGCTTAGATGATGGAAATAACAGATGAATACAGATACAAGTAGGGTCCTTTTATTTAGCAATAAAACCAAAACTTACAAGCCCAAACTGGGAAAGGCAAAACAGAAAAGGAAGCAAGTGTACATCATCATGAGGACTAAGCTTATGCTGCTGCATACTGACCAGGGTAGGGATTTGGGAGCTACTGCTGAAAATTTACACACTTCACTCCAATGCACTGCTGTCATGAAGGAGGAAAATGAAAATCAGACTCAAAGCTCCAAAGGGACAGAAGTGGAATATAAATAAGAAAAAGAATTGATGGTGTTGTCTATTTTATTCTCATCTACATCACTAGGATGTAAATACGGAAGTCCTGTTCATCTCTGAATGAGAAAATTGAGACAAGGAATGAGAAGATGTCACCCAGCAGTGACTGAGTGGAATAAGTAAATACATCACATTACTTACTATTAATCAGAATTAATTTTTGAAATATAGTAAGTTTAAAAATGAAAAAGTGTCTCTGATAGAAAAGGAAAGACAAAAATTCATGGCAAGAACAAGGAAACCTGTGCAGTAGCTCAGAAAACTAAACATAAAATGATATGTTACCTGTTTCATTATGAGCAGTAATCAAGGAAGTTAACTAGACCAATTAATATTATACATCAAATTCAAATTAATTGGCCTCCTGGGATATTTTCTGCAAAGGCAGAATTATTATTCATCAGAAAACCACATTCTTAATCCAAAGTGAAGGAAATAAATCTGCTTCATCACCAAATCCTGTTGATATGCAAAGTGTAAACCTCTAAGGGCTAATTCTTGTTTACTCCACAGACTGCTCAGAAGCATACAAGCTGTCTGGCAGTCCTCGTTGTACATCATCTTGATCAATGTCCAGTTCATTCCAGTTAAAACAGATATTCGTAAATGCTAATTTAAATATAATGCTTATTTGGTCCCTCTCTAGTGAAATACAGGTCTCATTTGGCACAATACATAGTCCAGAGCCTCAGACAAGGGAGTGGCTTAGCAGAAAGAGGCACTATAGAAAGCAAAGCTCTTCAGGAAACTACCATTAGCAAAGCAAGAAAAAGACAGGTTGAGAAGAGAATCAGTCACACAGATAAGAGCAGATCAGATCAGTATCAGAAAGAAGAGCAAATCTTCTGAGTCTTGCCCAGGATCTCCCCTATAGGATCCTGTATCTCCGTCATACTCAGAATCTAAAATTTATATCGTAGGTTCTTCTTCCTTTCTCACTGACACAATCATTGCTTTTCCCTTGTCCTGTCAGACACTGGAAGATGGCTAGAGAACAGACTGGAGGCTCACTTTCCAGCTTTGCTAGAACAATCATCCAAATAGTTCAAAGGGATTGCATATAACCTCTCTATAAAATTAATCTTCCTCCCCTCAACAGACTCTTGCCATTCTGAAATACAAAACAAGTCTTTCCTGAATCCCCAAAATAATGAAAGTGCTGTAGCCCTTGTTATAAATAGATTTAAGTGATCTCAGACCACTTGTTGTGTCAATCTACCAGATAATCTTGCTATCACAAAGAGATTATTCATGAATTGCCTGGAAAATATGTTAACCCACAATGGCTCCAGTGTCTTCATAGAGCAAGATACCTTAAAGTACTAATTTCTGTTCTGAACACTTATTGATAAAAAGAAAAATCTGTATTTGAGGAAGCCCCTTTTTCTACTTTTCTTTCTCTAGATATAAATAAAAAACTATAGATACTGTATAAAAAATCTTTTTTAATAATTTCCTCATCTTCTTTCCTAATTTTGAATTTAAGGTACCAGAAATCAAGGTTAGTTCTAAGGCATTTTCTTCAACATAACAGAATGCAAATTCTTCACAGTCATACTCCAATCACCTTGTGATTGACAGCTGTCAGACCAGTTCATAATCAGGATTCTGTATAAAGACTGAAGAAGAAAAAACAAACCAGAGAAAACTTAATTTTGGTAAGTAATCGGATTACTGTTAGTTCACTGAGACTTTTTGTTTTGTTGTAGACACCTCTTTATTCATTTCTAAGACAGGCATGCAAAGTAGCAATCAGCTTTTCCATAGCAGAGATACTTAGTGAAGTTCATAGATAAATGACACCATCTAGGAATGAAAAATTAGACGACTTCACCCAACAGAATTACATACTTCAGAATTTGTGAAAAACTTTAAAATACTTTAAAATGCAAGAAAGTAAATATATGCAAATATGTAGTGTAATTTTACAAACAATAGAAAGGGATTTAAATACTGAAAATCAACATTTCTAAAATGAAGGGTGCCTTGCTCTGTTAGACTTCTGAGAAAGTAGTATTTTGTTTATTCAAACAACGGGTAGTTAACAGGAACTGCCACATAATTAATTCCTAAGATTATTTGTTCTTCCTCCCTTTATTATTATTCATATCATAACCAGACCCTTTACTACAGTGTGTCAGGTACTGTGCAAACACTGACTGAAGAAACGAGTCTGATCTTATCGAGTTTTCAAACCAAAGTTCAACACCAGTGCCAGCTGTTTTGACACAAAACCCCTACTATACATTTAAAGATCAGCTGGAAATCACCAAGCACATTTTGACACCTTCTTTATTTACCTGCCTGCCACAACTGGTTCACTAGACCACACGGTTTAAATAGCTATATTTTCCAAATTCTGTGCTCTGAATTTGGCCACCAAAAACTAATACACAAGAACCAGCTTGGTCCTCATACAAATAGAAAAGCTGTCATTATATTAACAATTACATTTAATATAATCTCATTCTGGACTGAGAACAATAGCCTTAAGTATAACTTTCTTTATTTAAAAATTACCTCCAATAGGCCTCCTCCTTTCATGTGTTTTCAAGTATTCTGGAGGGTGACAACAAGACACAGTTCAGGAATGGCCTTGCCTTGCTGTGCTGATTTCGCTGGGCTCCTAATTGTAGCATCAATAGTCATAATTAAAATGTCACCAAGAAATCAAAGATGTTCCTACTCAGCAACACAAATAAAGCTCTGTTTATTCAACCAGGAGAAGGATTTTTGACACAAAATACCCTTCTCACACATATTTAATGAGCTCATTTTCTAGGGAGGATTAACCGATAGAATGTTTGGATGGAACTTAATTATTCTTAGTGAGATAAAGTAACAAATTAGGGTAGACTGTGTGGATTAGTAAATAAGTAATTTATTTTTCTATAATGAAGACCTAACCTAGAATACCAAGATGGGTTGTGTTATCAAGAGACTGTAGGCTACATGTTTCCCAGCATTCCTGAGTTTCAGCCTGTTAGTTTATAATCTAGAATTTAAGAGCATTTAAGAAAGAGAAGTTAGAAAACGTGTGGGTTCAAAACTGCTCAAAGTTTTCATGATAAATCTTTATATATGAAGTAGGTTTGCTACTCACATTTCAAAAGCGCTTAAGCTGAAGAGGCCCAACTATTTTTCAGAATCACAAGACAACAAAACAAGTCTTTTATATCTTCTTCATTGGTTATGTTTTGGGTTTTTTTAAAGATAAAGAAGTAAGTATGAATTAACACAGATTGCATAATTGTTCAAAGACACTAGTAGTACTCCAGTCTCATCATGCATGGTCATTCAGAATCCCATCGCAAGGCGGCTAGAAGCCATAGGCACAAAGTCTGAGATTTTCTATGTTCTCTTGGTGTGATTTTTAAGTCTGAAGTTTCATGAAGTGTTTCAGATCAATGAAAGCTCTTGTTTTAGGCAGATCACCAACATACAGCTTCTTTTAGACTGGAATGTATAAACCATAGCACCACAGGACAAACACTGAACCACACATGAAAACTGGTAATTTTTCAGCTCAGTTTCATTTGAAATGAAACGGGCCTGTGCTTTAAAGCCTACCCCATAACATTATTAGTTACACACTTGGAGCTATTGAGCAATGCTCCAGCTACACCCTGGTTCGTTCAGGACTTAAAGCAAACAGGAAAGGCATCCACCAGCATCCGAAGCAGGAACTGTTTTCCTTCTGCCAGGGAGCCAGAGGGACCATGCAGAGCAGGCACGCCTATTGCCAGTCAATAACACAAGTTCACATCCTCCCAAGACTCAGTTAATGCTACTGCATTAGCATTTACATTTGTAATCAAGCTGTTAGCTGTCACTTCTGAGAACACGTCCATAAATTACAACTGATTGTGTAAATTAGAACATCTCTTCATTTGCATACACTCTCTAAATATATAATAAGTTTCAGCCCACGTCAGAAAGGTGGGGAAGGTCACAGCGTTCCCAGTGCCTTGTATCATTAGAGTTTGAGGAGCTGCAATAATGCTCCTTCACCCTACCCCTTTAACACCCAACAACCACCACTGCAGAAAAGACATACTTAAGGTACGCCTTGTGACATTCGGGAAGACTGCAATTTTACTCCAAGAGTTCTCTTGAATTTTCAGGTTTTGAACCTTCCGGCATTTTTCTCAATAAACTGACAACTAATCAACCAACAGGGTGTGATGATTAACCTACTGTGACACGCAAATGGTCAACGAACATTAGCCATAAACGGTACAAAGGAAGATATATTTGACTTTCACCTTTTCCAGTGAAGCATGAACACCTCGATGATGCTTCTCACTGATATTTCCATACCTTGTCTGTAATACTTCTCTGGGCCTAATCATCCTTGTTTGTTTTGGTCCCTACAAGTGGATGTAATGTCCTGAAAACAATTACTCAAGTTGCTGGTCTGTTTGATTCTTTCAGCAGATGGCACAAAACTGGATGTCAGAAATATCCTGTCCGTGTTAGACAAACTATTGAGCAATTAGTCAACAGCGCAGAGGCGGAGACAAGTGATTAACTCCAACCAGATTTCACATTGCTGCCCTTCCTTTCCACGGGCAAACACCCCTACATGTCATTAGTTATTTAGCTTAAATCAATTCACGTATTCTAGTCATATTTGGCTGTATCTAATTGCAGCAATATTTTTTCTATACATTTATTATTCCTTTTCTGCAAGACAAAACATTTATCTTATGGTGAACTACAGCTCCTCTACCACAAAATTTCATTTCGCTAACCATTATTTTACAGTTTGCTGGTGCCCGTTTGCCCTAAAGCTTCACTTTTCTTTTCTTAGAGTTAACACAGCACCTCAAAAAAGCCCAATGTTTAAACCCATACACCTTGTTTTGTTACCAAGGCTTCATGCTGTTGACACCAAGGAAAAAAAGAGTAGTAGAGCACAATACAGCCACCACATGGAAGATACATTAAGGGACTGTACTGGGTTTTGGCTACCACAGTACCCTAACTCAGTTCATAATCTACTATATCCCTCAAGTCACCACTTCTAAAAGACAGTGTCTCACATGTTGTATTAGTAGGTATCTAAACTAACCATAATAAAATGTTACTACTCTTTTGTAGCCTCCTTCTAAAGAATTCAGGTAATTCTGTATTGCTGAACTTTCCTATCCTTTCTTCACTACCCTCTTTTTAAAAAACATCTCATACGCAAACCCTGCTAGGTAATTCTTTTATATTTTGTTCTTGGATCACAGAAATGCATGTCTGCAAGGAATTCTTGTGGGAACTCATTAGGAACACAGCCTTTCCATTATCTACATTTTACTTCCTATTTTGGCTTGGGAATGACTAGATTTCAGTTTTTCAAAAATTTCAAGTATCCCATGTTGATTTTCTAAACTTGCTGTTAAAAATACAGTATGCTACCCAGCTAAATACCTTATACAAGCCAAGCAAGACACAGGAGTTCTCTGTGAATTTATTTACACCTTTTGTAGCCCTTTAGAAAAGTGCATTACATTTTTTATCTATGTCAAGCTCTCACTTTTGTTCTGGGGCAAATAACCTTAAACTGGAACACACTGTGAAAATTCTTTCCTTTGAAGTGTGCTCTGAGCTTTTGACAGGTATATCTTTCTGGACATCACAGACTATTTTGCACTTTTGGCAAAGGTAAAAAAAAGAACAATCCAACAGATTTGAATGGAGAACTCCCCCAAACAGTTACAACACCAGTTACAATACTCTACCTCACTTCAAAGACAATATTTGCCTGCAAGACCTAGACTGGAGGTCTAGGTTTTTCCTGTGGCACAGTTTTATGTGGTGTGTTTCTTACTCTTTCATTAAACTAAAAATCTTGTTAATAAAAAGCAAAGCTGCACATTACTATCTGTATAATGATGACCTGCTTGCATTATAGGATTGCTTAGCAGGTATCAGAGAAATGAACCAGCAGAGGTAAGCTGCAATGCAGCTATTTAGATTGTACATGCCTATTAAAACTTCTGACTGTTGGTATTAACTCCTTACTGTAACTATAAAATGCCACCGCAAGCACAGAAAAGCAAAATAAGCAAATATGAAAAACACAGGGAGTAATGATTAATTGTGGTCCTTTCGTTAGCACAAAATACTCTAAGTATCAGGCAGAGTTACATAATTAAACACGTGCTGTGACTGATTAATCTGATTTATCTGCCGTTTGCAGTGTATGTATGTGGGCATCTGTTGACTTAATACAGGAATAATAATTTTGCAATTATTCCTTTGATTGTACATTTGAATCTTTTTTTGAGATTGATGACCAGGTTTGCTGCAAAGTACACTACATTCCTTAGTTGCATTTTCTCTCTAACGTAATGACAACCTTTTTGCCTTACTGGAACCAGGGAATGCAGGTTCTATGGTAAGATAAAATACATTAGCTCAATGATATGAAAAAAGGTGGTTTATCTGACACGTTTGCAAACTTATCAACTCATTTTCAATTTCTTTCTATGTCTGATTGCTAACATGTCATTCAGCATCCCATTTCACTTGTCTTTTCCCCCGTCACTATTATAATATTAAAAAAAAAAATCAAAAAATTAAACAGAAGCAGTTTATATTCTTCTCATACACAAACTCCTTTTCAACTGTTCCTGCCTACCTTCTGTATTTTAG
>VXBJ01003462.1:52487-199040 GCA_013400055.1 Nycticryphes semicollaris
ATTGGAGTTTTTAGCTCTTGTCTCTCACTAGAAGATCCACACAAGAAGATGCTCAGGTAATTCAGTCAGTGAGGCTAAAGAGGATTTTACACAAACAGGTAAGGAAATTCCCAAAACAAAATCTTAATGGAAAGATTATCCCAAATCTGTCAATATCGCCAATAAAATATGATTTGAGGTAAATCTGTTATTAACCCAGTAGATAACATGTACAATTTGTACTGCAAAGTAAAGAAGGATTCTAAACTTTTCTACTTTTTCCTCTCTTCAGTTATGATTTTGAGACAGCAAGACCTGCACAATAAATGGCTTTAATTCCTCCCAGTATTACTATAATTCAACAGGATAAAAAGGATCTAGTTGCCTATTCTGCCAAACAACTGAGGTGAAAATCATCAGAAAGACTCTAGGTTAGAAACCTGTTACCACGAGACTCACTAACATCAGCAGAAGGAAGCGGTCTGCAAGGTTGGGCATGCAGAAGGCTGCTGGCAAAACCTGCAGCAGCAGCCGGGCACAGACCTGGGGGGAGCCCCGGGAGGTCAGGGGGGCACAGAGCTTCAATTCCTGCTGCCCTTCTACAGGTCAGGCTACCACCTCCTGCTTGTCCTCCAGCAATTCCATACACTCCTGCATATTTAACTTCAATTGCTGTGCTTATTTAAAGCAAAACTGGGGTAAAATACTAGGCATTTTGATGTTGCTGAAACAGAAGGAAAAAATAAAATAAAAAGGACTGAAAGAAGCATCTTTCACTGGAGAAAAAGTTTAACTGCTCTAGTAACAAATACATAAGGGAAAGGCTGGTATGGAAGAACTCCTAGAAAGTTGGGAAAGGTAATATAGGAATCTGTTTCCATATAGCATTTTTTAAAGTTTTGGGTGAATTTGAGCTTCTTTGTACCTGTATAAACTCAAATATTAGAGACTTTTCATGGATTGTAGCTCAGATTTCATGAAGAATGGGTTTAGCAAAAGAAAAACAAACAAAAAACCCCGATTCATAACAATACCCCCCTAACTCACATTAGTCAAAGTAGCATTATTGGGCTGTCAATACATTTCTGGTTCCATTATAAACAAACCCAAACTTCAACTAGGGTAATGAATGGCCTAACAGCGTCAGTGCAGTGATAACATACTTTTTGAAAATTTATGCAGCTTTCATCAGACAAAACTGAATGAAGAGATTTGAAAATCTAGGGATCATTGAGAAAACTCTCGTTTTCCTTCCCAGGACAACAACTGTAGGATGCCTAGCTGTCAGGTATTTTCTGAATTTCTCCTCTTTCCAAAATTTGTTGCATCGACTTTTAACCAACACAATCTTTTCAGAACAAGCTGTATAACACAGCAGCTTGCATCACAGGATGCATATGTGTGCGTAGCATAGGCATGACAGTGGTCACGACTACTTGCAACTACTTCGAAAAACTCTCCTTTGCTTCCTTGGAAAAGGGGACACACAGGAGGGAAAGGAGATATTGCAATCCAATTAATAAATAATCCGTCATCATCTATTCTGCTCGAGCCTAAACAGTGTTACCCTACCCCTTTCTTTTGTTTGAACTTGGCACTTAGGGCAACCAGACAGATTAATGAACTCTTCATCAAGCATCTCAATCTCAACTTCAATTAATTGCTTATGTTTCTTCGGTGGAGTGACGTTATCCCTGAACCACGGTGACGGATGAGAGGAAGCTGTGAGAGGCTGCTCCCAAACTCATGAGTGTTCAACCCAAATTCCTGGGCAGGCCCTCAGAGAGTTTGGACACAGCACTAAGGCACACTTGCACTTGTACCTCTTTTGAAACAGGACAACTATTAAAGCATTCATATCAATGTCATAAAGAAGTTAAGCTCTGAGAATCCTTACAAATATCAATAGAATGTACAAGCGAGCCAGAAGTTTCCACACCTCATTAATCACTCACTGAATTAAAACTAGGGTGGTCAAAAACTTTTCACCAAACCAAGGTTTTGCTCAGAAAAAGTCAGGTGTGCACAGAACTTTCTTGTTGCTGCTACTGGTTATAGCAAAGTTCTAGCTAACGTATACAGGAATTTTCAGTGATGCTTGAGTCCAACAAAAGTAATTATTAACCCTCCGGGTGATTTACAAGCCCAGGATGCATAAGGAAAAATGAGAAAAAACTTGATGGAAGAGGGCACAAAGCACTAGCCTCCTCTCAGGAACCATGGGATCTCTGTGAAAAGGTAAGGACTTGAAAGTGTCATCAAGGAATATTCAGTTTCCCTTAATAATCCCATAATAGAAAATTCTCCTCATCTCTGGGAAATGCTGTCAGATATTCCTTCTGGTCCTTTTCCTTCTTCAATATTTTTGTTTTATTCTAGCCAGTTTATTTTCTCTGTGGAAGGAATCACTTTGCTTTTACTTAGCTGCATGTCATGAAACAAACTTATCAGTGATAAGTGAATCACAAACCAGGTATGGCCTCAGTATGCACTGGGCTTGTGTGCCCAGGAACCAACACTGTACCCACTCAACATTAACTGCTTCAAAAAGTTTCCAAAACCATGGCAGGCTCAGAAATGGAAGAGTAAAAGGTCTGATGCAGAGTGTGTGGAAATCACAGTGACCAAAAAGGAAGAAATCTCGACCAATATGTAAAACCTGTATGAGTATCAAGTATCTACACAGAAAAATAAGAAGAAAAGAAGAAAAATAAAGGACGGTAATACATCTATTAGCCTGGCCATATTTTTATGACGACAGCAATGTATACACATAGGCCTAAATACATCTGCCTTTTTTACTGCTAGGATCCCACAGAAATATTATATATTATTTCAGTGCTTCTGTCTTTAGTGAGGAGAGGAAATAAGAATTCAGAAAAATTAATTCAGTGGATCTGGAAAAGGCTGAGACATTCAAGGCTATCTCTTGTGATCTTTTCAGTCCAAGAGCCCACAAATATGTAATTGATACTTAGAGCTCCACAAGTCTCATGTGTGATTTTTCTCTTTATGATCCAAAGTACTATACTTCAGACAAACTGAGCAATCAGTGACCCTTTTCAAACTGCCATTCTTCTCTGCTCATACTGGATCTGCTCCCTGCAATCTGCAAGGCAAATTCCATTGACTTGGCAACCTTTCTCAACCTTATCTCCTGAATTAATACAGGTGAACTCTGATTTTTCATTGAAAGGGACTTTTTGGAACTACGATTTACTGTCAGCTCTATTCAGGATAGAGGGACCTTACTGTGTCTTATTTCCAGCTTGCTTAAGCACACCAGCTTGCAAAGGTCATGTCAAACTTCGCAACCACTATCCCCACTCTCTCTCTGATGTTAAGAAGAGGGGGAAAGAAGAGATTTAACCTGTGGGGACAAATTAACCGGAAAACAGAGAGGGAAACAGTCTGTGAGAAGTTTATGTAAGTTTCAAAGAAGAGTACAGCACATCTTATAAATGTTTATTTATGCAGATTTACCTAAGGACAATTTACCTAACGTTGTGATGCATAACTGTTTTAAAATTGACAACTGTTTCCTTTTCCAAGACCTTTCTGAATTAAAAAACACCTTTCCAAATACTAGTGGTCTCTTAAAGAACAAGAAAAAACTCTCACCGCTTTCCTGATTTTAGTTGTTAACAATATTTTCCCCCCTCCTCCCCATTGTGAAAGGGTGAGTTTGGGGTATGAAAGAATGGAGGAAAAAAATAGTTTACAAATGTGCTCTCCACTGGTTAATAAGTCACTTGAGTAGGTGACCCTGTAAAATCTGAAAACCCTCTCAGAAGCAGAGACAAATCCTTTAAGATATGTCTGTGGATTTTGCTACTTTTACCATTCTCCAACCCAATGTTTGGTTTTGTTTTTTTTTCCAAAATATAACTTTTTTTTTCTTTTTAGCACTGATTTTATCTTGGGATACTACAGTCAGAACAGAAAGCAGCTCATTGTTCATTAGTCATAGTTCACTCTGCTACATCCCTTACGCAGCTGCATACCACAGAAGAGACCCACCACTTCAGCATGGCCATCCTGAGAAATTCAGCTGATTATAAAAATCACCAGCAAAATGCATTTTCCATTCCAGTAATTTTGAAGAATCATAGCTAGTTCATCACTTGACAATTATAAAGAGACCAAAGCAATCAAGACCCCAAACCATATCAGTTTTGTTGCTAATATTTAAATTATTAATTAAATAATTCCGTTTCTTTCGGAAAGATATTACTTCACACTTTTACTCCCGCATACAGGATTGAGGTAGACTTTCTCTTACTCCCCCATTTCACAGACTTCTTTTTCAATTAGAAAATTCAAAAAGTGCAGAAAATGGCGATTCTACTGAAGTCAGTGAGCCATTACCATTGACTTTGAGAGGATTCGGTGCTTCAAAAAATGATTACATGCATGTGTGTGTAATGTTATTGCTGAATTTCCTGCATCTCTGTAGGAGTAGGAAGTAAGTATAAACAGGTAGACTGATCTTCACTTTTCTCAGATGATCCTTCTTCAAAGATTCTTCTGTCTTTGAATTTTTAACTTTGAAGTGTTTAGATTCAAGAGAGCAAATAATGATTATTCTCTGGGAGACTTCAACCATCTTAAGATTATTTTTTTTTCCAGAAGTGTTCTACTTATAGCAGTAAACTAATTATATGCAATTAGAACACAGCAGAAAAGAGAAGCTGATAGAAAGCTACAAAATCGTAATGGAAAGGAAGCATAACGATTTTTAAATAGAGTTTCATCTTTCAGGCCTGACTTTTTAAGCCCTGCATTATATAAAGTTAGTTAATTTAACATTGCCAAATAAACATGCATGTATATTTTAAATGAATTAACTTACAACTCTGTGACTCTGTTTGTTTTAATGAACATTCTAGCAAATAGCCTAATAGGAGAAAAACTGGAGAAACTGCAATGCCAATCTCAGCATCACAGAATATTAAAAATAATGTGGTCATGGCAGCAGAGTCATAAATATGAACAGCTATTTTAAAAGTTTGGGGGTTTTTTCCCTATTCAAAGAGAAGTACTCCTGTATCTAAGTCTTTGAGATTAGATCAGTTAGATTAGAAAACAGATAGTGCTCAAGTGACTTTAACATGTTTATGTCATTTTTAGACATCTACTACTCCTTTTTTCTTTTTAAAAAAATTCTACTGCTGTTTTGCCTGAGATACTACAAATGGGATACACTGTGTGAAAGAGCCAAGTGACCTAATTAAATGGCCAAATCCTGAAAATCATGTAAATGTATTAATCCACAAGCCAAATTCCAGCTATTCACTTAAGCCCCAAAGCAACGTTTGCTGCATAAACATACATATTGCCTGTCTCCCTCAAAAAAAATTAAAAAATACTTCCACAGCATTCACATAAGAGAAAAAATTCCCATTTATGTAGTTTCACTCATTTCAAAGAAGCTAAGGTCATTTACCCACTCAAGTCTCTACTCCTCCAGCGCATATCAAATGATGGGACCGGTACAAGAAGGGAGAAAAACAGCACGGTAACATTCATTACCTAAGTTGAACGTTTTGGTTTTCACCATTGCATTTACAACTAATACCGTCCTTTAAAGTTCCTAGAATGTATGTAATTACAGAAACAGTATTTTTCTGTTACTGTTAAGGAAGAACCTTGGGAAACAAAACAAAGACCCTGCTGTTGGCAGAGAATGCCTCTGCCGGTCTTCACTGCTTGATGCAAAGGCTGGTATTGAAAAATGAAAACAGAAGCCTGGGGGCTGGGAACGTCATCTGTCTTCATTAAGCACCATCTCCAGTGCTATGGACTCAGAGATAGCTTGAGGGGAAACAAAGTGCCACAGAAAAATGTCTTCCAAATAAATCACATTTTTAAAGAAAAAAGCCAAGCACTCAAACTAACAGCAGCCAGCTGCTAGTGTTAAAACAAGAATTCCAGTCTTTACTTTATATGTGTACTTTTCACAGCTTTTCAGCTTGTAATGGGAAATTATTGCCATTTGAAAGGAAAAAGCAATCAGCACTAACAACCCTATCTGGCACCATCATATATTATGTCACAAATCAAAGCTTCTGAGACAGGTATATTGTTTATTATTCTCATCCTGGACCAGTCAGAAAATTCTAGACATAATCATAGGTGGCTATGATACAAGGATTTTAGTACTGTACAGTTCAGTGGCTGTTTTCTGTTGAACTATGTTCTTAGAGAATTTAAATGATGGTGTTTGGTTAGCAAATGATTCCTTTTAACAATCCTTTATATTTTAATTCTAGGAAAGCTAAATGAATGAACGCTGCTATATGATTTCAGAATGCAATGTAACCTCCATGCAGTCAAACCTTCAAGTCTGGCTATACAAAATGAGGGCCTTACTGAGGTATTTTTGCCTTATTTAAAAAAAGAAAAAAAACCAACAAAAACAATTTTTCTTCAAATTTTTCAGGTACTGATTTCTGGTTTTAAAAAGGCCAGAAACTCTAAAATATGGAGAATCACCTTGTCTTCCCAAATTAGGTTCTCTAGAGGTTAACTATCTACCCAATTACAACGTTAGGCCTGATTTGTATCCTAGGTTTATGCGGTTACATCTTCTAAATATTGTACTTCTGGTGGGTTAGTTCTCTGGTATTTAGATTTTTTTATACATATGCTTATTGTATAAAGCATACTTCCATCATTCTAAATTTTCCATGTATAAAAAAATATTTCCATCTACCTTTTGTTTTTGGAAGTGACTCATAGCTTTCCTAACTCCTCTTAATTCTCTTATGAAAAAAAAAAAATTAGATCAAAGGAGCTAATAAAAGGAAAATCCCTCAAAAGTTCTAATGATGTATATTGAACAAGATTTAAAGATTTAAAGAATAAATACTGAAAAAATGTTTTAGGAGGCATTTTGTTGTGCCCTTATTTCCACTGACAAAAATAACACCACTTTTTTTCTTAGATTTTCTTTTTTTTTTTTTTCCCTACTCTGTTTGGTAAAAACCCTTTTCTAGCTGATATAAATCTTGGTACAGTGACAATATTTTTGCCAGCTTAATATTAGCCGTCTAACCCCATCTAACTGCCAAACCAAATGCCAAACACTTCTGCTTACTCATGACACTGAATGTAACTTTAGGATTCCTTTAGATCAGTTCACTGATCTTTCAGCTTCCAGCTTCAAGTGGCTGTGCTGTTGGAGGAAATCACAGTGAAGAGCAGAAAGGTATCCGAGCTGGAGCTCCCCGACTCCCCCATTTAGAGCGAGGTGTTGGCATGTTGCTCATGATGAAAAATGGTTATTCTTAGAACGTGTTCTTCTCTGGCATCCACCAGAAACATGACTTGTCTCTAATAACAAACAGCTGTCATCTCATGGACTGAGAAAAGAGTAAGTTATGCTAAAAAAAAAAAAAAAAGAAAAAGAAAAAGATGAATCTTTATTTTGTGGTTTCAGCTGAGAGTCACCTCCATATGACTGTGTTTCAGTGCTCTGCAGACACACCACCTGCTCCCACGCCCAGCATGTGGCTGCGGAGACGGTTGCCTACAAGCTTCAACGCTGCTTGTTGCAGAATTGTCCCTCAACATTTTCTAGTCTTCAAAAAGACTCTCCTTTGCTGCAATTGGGCTAGTAACTATCACCATCTTCAGACATTCAGTAAAGACACACAGCCTCGCTGTACTCCTAGGTTGTCAGCTCAAAGTATTTGAAACCCCAAAACCCAGCAGTTTGCTGAAGGCAGTCTTGACTGTAATTTTTAAAAAAAGACTGGCTAACTTCCCTTAGCTTAATGAAATGGAAGCAGGATCTGAGGAAAATACAGATTTTGGCAGGAAGTTTTTACTTTGTAAAAAAATTGTATTTTCTGACATTTTGACAAACTGCCAAAGAAGAGATGAGCTTCTAAAATACCAATCTTTTTGGATCATATTCCCCAAACCCCTCAGATTAAACCAGGAATCCTACAGTGTGGCACTCCAGAAGCAGCTATTGCTATAGCTTGCCAGAGATTTTTCTGAGACGTACCTTTCCATATGTATGCCTGGTTCTTTTGTAAGCCTGTTTTTTCTAAAACTAAAGAAGCTGGTCCAAGGAGGAGTAAATAAATAAAATTTTAGCATAATTCTATAAAATATATGCAACTATGCTTAAATTCTGTGTGAGCTGCTAACTGGCATCAGCATCAGAAACAGATTTGCCCTGACCAGTGGCAGCATAGAACTGGTGGGAATGTCCAAGAATGGGGTCAAGATACAACCGAGTATGACTTAGTTCAAAATGACAACTTGCCATATTTTGAGCTAAGATTCAGTCACACTTAACAGAAAACCTTGCTTTGCAATTTATAGTTTTTCTTCCTACTTAGATACTTAAAAAAATTCTTCAACATCTAAACAAACAATGAAACAGGATTTTGTATGAACTAGCCCAAAGCTTTGTGCAGAGCCCTGATTAGTGTACATCTTGTGTTACTTTGGCTGTACTTGTTCTTCAATCACAAATTCCTGCTGCATTTATGAAAAAAAACTGGCAGCACCATGATTTCTGTTCCTAGCCAAGCTGTAGGATGGGTGCAGGACTGGCTTTCTGTCAGCTAACTTCTCAATGCTCGATTGAGCTCTGAAGACTTAGAATAAAACCTCAGAGCGAGCAAGAAATCCCACTGTGTCCCAGAAGGTGTAGAGCAAACCTGTGGTCTGTCTTTAGAGGGTTAAAATTTCACTGGAGACCCAACAGGAGACTGACAGAACTAGCTTTGTCCAAGAATGCCACCATCTCTTAGTGTAATCCAGAAGAAGACGACATACTTATAAGATAAAATGGATGGGTATGTACAAAAACATAAGCCTTATATGTATTATGTCTCACTCTAAGTTCTCAGCTCCCAAAAGTTTTAGTCATTACTCTGATAAAACTCAGTTTTGAAGCCTACACACCTTTTTGATCATTCTGAGTTGCTCACAGCAAAAGAGAAAGTCTAGGGACTCCCACTCAGAGCTCTGCCCAAACTGAGTCTTAGCACAGACACTTGAAAACATGGCAATCTTGTAAAATTCAGCACTGTAGGACTTTGTGCTGTTGGATAACTGAGATGTATGTCTGGAAATCTGAAGACAAGGCATCCCCATAAAAGCACACCACAAACACTTGGAGAATAAATCAACTCCTAAAAACTAAGGTAAACTAGAACGGTGTTGTTCTGCTTGCTGGCCCAACACACAGTTAGAGAGATAGAGCTTTAGACTGTCTAAGTAGATGCAAAGAGTAGTATGTGAATAGATGAACAGATAAGCGAGTCATCTAGACAGGTCTTGAGAACAAGTGAAAAGAGAGAATTCAGTGCATAGTGCCTTTATCCCCATTCACTGCTCTTTAACCCAGGTTGCCTTTTACACTATGGATAAAAATGAACAATAAACCCATGAAGTCTGACACACTGACTCAAGCAACAAGTTCAGCAGCCTTCCCGTATGCTTTCAGTTCTCCATTTCTGGCACTATCTGCTATGGACAGAAACAAAAACTATTCAGCTGACAGTTAAGGAAGAATTTCTGTCTGCAAATCTCACATTTAGACCACTTTGGGTGAAGTGGGACTCCTTTAAAGGGGAGCAGGGTGTGAGGGGGACTCAACTGCAAAAACTAGCAAAAGTAGAACAAAAATGACATGAAATAAAAATGCAAGTCTAATCACAGCAGAAGTACATGTTAAGCTGCAGACTGGTGAGAAGAGTTGTTGACGCAGACTTGAGAGTCTTTAAAAAGTTCACTGCTTTTGTTAAGCTAATGGCACAATTATTTTAAGTGAAAGTGTTTCTATAGATATAAAACTTGCAATTTCATTTATGAGCTTATGCTTTTTGGAGAATCAGAAAATTTGGTCTTTGTTCATATGTCTAAAATACAGCGTATTGCATTAGCCGTTATGAGGCAAGCCCACCTCATCTTACTCTTGCAGGCATTTCTACTAAATTAAATGAGGCAGAAGAGGAGTTTGGTAGACACAGCACAAAACATTCTCTTGGCAAAAGGTTTTGTCCAAATTACTCAAAGTTTGTAGATTTATTTCTATCATATTGAAAACTGAAACAATGGCCAGCCTGATTCAGGCCACAATTTATAAAATGACACAGCAGTGACACTTAGACCTTAAGTGTTGTTTATTTTCACACAGGAAGTGATTATACAGCAAATACCTTGTCTTAACACTGCTTGTGGGAACTGGAAGATTTTGCTTGTCTCAGCTCAATTCTGTTCTTTATCAAACAGAAAAGCCTAAAGCCAGTCTCTCTGCAACCAGGATGCTAGTTGAGGAACGACACAATTACCTACAGGGTACGCTGGAAAGGATAATATTTCATTTACAGAATGCTAACTGTTGTTGGAATAACAGCTACCTTTTCTCACGACTGTGCAGTTCTAAATGCAACAGCGGGAGGAGGGACACATGTAGAAAATAAAACAGTTTTTCCCCAAAAAATGCTCTGAGGGTCTAAGAATCACTTGTACAAGTGTTTTGAAAATGGGGAGAAATAATTGACGCTTGGTGAAGAGGTGACAAAGGGAGAACAAGGACAGACTATCAAGTCAGAAGGGCAGACTAGGAAAAGGTCCTTTGCCCAAATGGAGAATGAAACAGCACAAATGAAACTGTCCTAGTAAGAAATTATAAAAATAAATACCTCTTACTTTTCATGCTGCTCAGCATAAGATACAAAGATTGTCATAGAATGACCTGGCAAGTGAGAAGTACATGGCAATTAAGTACTGATGGAAATTTGTAATTAATAGCTCCCACTCTACACATTAGTTTGGAAATGAAAGTAAGTTGTCTACTGCTTCATTGTAGAATTGGTTGAAGTGACTTACATCTAAGCCTCTCCTCATAACACTTGTGCTCCAGAACCCTCACCAGCTTCATTGTCCTTCTCTAGGCACACTCCAGCACCTCAATGCCCCTCCTGTGAGGGTCCCAATGTCCCTCTTGTGAGAGTCCCAAAACTGAACACAGTATTCAAGGTGGGGCCTCACCAATGCCGAGTGAGGGGAGTGACTGCTTCCCTATTCCTGCTGGCCACACTGTTCCTGATACAGGATGCTGTTGGCTTTCTTGGCCATCTGGGCACACTGCTGGCTTATATTCAGCTGGTTGTTGACCAACACCCCCAGATCCTTTTCTGTGCTGCAGCTCCAGCCACTCTTCCCCAAGCCTGTAGCAATACATGAGGTTGTTGTGACCCAGGTGCAGGACCTGGCACTTGGCCTTGTTGAACCTCATTCCATTGGCCTTGACCCACCAACCCAGACGGTCTCTGTAGAGGCTTCCTATCCTCAAGGAGATCAACACTCTCACCCAACCTGTTGTCTGCAAACTTACTGAGGGTGCATTCAATTCCCTCATCCACGTTGTTGACAAATATATTAAACAAAACTGCTGCTAATACTGAGCCCTGCAGAACACCACTTGTGACTGTCAACCACCTGCATTTAACTCCATTCACCACAATCCTTTCAGCCCAGCCATCCAGTCTTTTTTTTTTTTTTTACCCAGTGAACAAGAGAAATGTACTGTAACTCTGCTGGAATTGGTCTTCTCCTAAAATGACTGGAGAGGAAGCTTATGTGATTTTCAAATTGAGATGAGTGATAAAATTAAACAAAGAAATTCTACTGTATGCCCCTCCCTCCATGAAAGGAGATGGAAGAATGGAAAGCCTTTCTCTTTGGGGGATCTAGTAAGTTGTAAGTCAGTAAACTTAGCATGAATAAATATTAAGGAAATGCGTATTAGTTGTACTACACCCTTGTTCAGTGCTAGAAAAATTATACTTCATGACTATCCTTTATTGCATTTGTGACTCAGATCATTAAGAATGTATTATCACTACTGCTCAAAGACCCAGAGCAGTGTTTGCTGACAAACCATGTGCTGATGGAATGGTGTAATCTGCCTGGTCTGGATTTAGTCCTTCTTTCACCTTGTGCTCTGATTCATTTATTTAAATATTAGACTGTGAAAGCACAAACTAGACTCTCAGACACTGCTGTAGCTCAGTCAGCTCTCTTTGTTCAAAGAAAAGAGAAAATAGAATTGGGCCTACCATGTCTTCGCTGAAAATTACCAGCTGTCTTCAAACTCTGACGTTAGCAACATATGCCATTTTTATTTATCACAGCCACCCTCCTGGAATATGCAAGAACCAAACATATGTACACATTTTAGCCAGAGAGTTAAAAACACCCATGGAAAAAGCTAGTGAACAAGTTTGTCTTACGTTAAATTTGCTTTTTACTCTGCTCAGCTCTCCCTACTCAAATTACATAGTGAATATCTAAATAATGAAATACATCACAGGATTCCAAAAGGGGTTGAGAATCTCTATATAAAGCCATGCACACTTCTCTTGACAGCCTTCAGCACAGAGACATCAGGTATGAGCAGCTTTGTGACAATGTCCATCTGTTAAAATAGCCCCTCAGTGATTATCACAGCTGGATGTGAAACAGCAGTCCCCAGGGAGCTCTTATTTACACCTGTGATTGAAGTGCCCAGCAGTAATGTTGTGATAGAAAGCTGCTTTTGCCATAACTGCCATCTGTTTCTTTGCCAAGTGCAGTTCCACTGATTCAAATGGCCCCTAAAACTTACATACTTCTTTCATGCAAAAACTGAAAGTCTTTAGTTACAGCTTGTAAAAAATCACTTAATGATAATTCATTAGATGACAATAGCTATTTATTTTAACCAGCTGTGATTATTTCAGTTTCATCTCAAGGTGACTTTGCTCTATATTAAAAAGAAACAAAACAAAGCAATAGAATAAAAGCCTAACAGTCTCTCCCTATCAACCTGCTACAGGCTGCTGTACTCGGCCGGCCCATTCTTTCACTGGCGACAGCTCGAATTAAAACACATTCATCTGTTTGTAGAGAACATTTTGTCAGCTTAGATTATGATTCTGTTTTGTCATCCTTACCCAGACCAGTGAGTAGAGGCATGCATTCAGCTGAAGAGGTGACACAGGACTGGGATCTATAGGACTTGAATCTATAAGACTTTATTATAAACCAAATATTGAATTTAGCCCAGCCATCTTTTCATTGTGTAAATGCTCACTGCATACAGATTTGACTTTGCACTTAAGTTACTGCATGCTAATGTAGTCAGAAAGAAGACACATTTGTGAACAGCTTAGCACATCACTCAGTCCTTCCACCAAGACACCCCCTCAAAGGAAAATTGCACCAGCTTTTGCACACACCTGAAGGGCATCAGAACCCTTTTTTTTCCTGGTACCCAAGTACGGATTTCACCCTGTAAAATCATTTGCAGAAGAAATCCATACTTTTCTCTGAAATATTGCAAGCAAAGTTCTTTCAGATAAATTCGTACCAAAGCCTATCAGTATCATGGTGAGACCATTCAAATTAGGAAACACAAAGTAACAAACGCAGGGGAAATTCCCTGTATACCTTTATTTTTTTATTTTTTTTTTAAGTTATTTTCTCTCTTTCTGTTAGCTCCATTAGGAGGAGCTCTTGCAGTATTTGGCCTAGATCAGATCCCAGTTTATCTAGTAGCATTCAAACTAGTCGTTACCCAGTAGAAAGGGACATATTCAGCTTTAAAAGTCAGAATGAATATATTTCAAGAAACATGACTTTGACTATACAGCTTTTCATTAATATCACCCACAGACAACAGTTTGACCAGCAAAAAGCAAAACCCCACTAACACTGGTATATTTTTGTGTTTGAGGGCAAATGCACAACTGCACACCTTCAGACATTCCCACAATATACCAACCAGTTAGATATATATATATATATATGTATGTGTTCTGGGGACATAGAAAAATGCTAAATTATGAAATATAGAAAGAGCCACTCGTGAGCCATACCTTTTGTGTAACCACAGTGAAAACATATCTTCAGAAAAAAATAATGAAACACCGTGGCATTGCAACTCATACTATGGCACTGCCTGCTCCAGCTTCTGGGGCATTTTCCAGCTCAGTCATATTCTTTGATGGCAGGGAATTGACAAAATTCAATGGACAACAATATAAAGGTTGTTCTGAGAGACGAAACAGAATTCATCTAACTCCTACCAAACAAAGCAAAGGAACATATGTGCAAAGACTAACTCTTGCCCCCACTAACCATAGCACAGGAGATCACTACAGACTGGACGTAGTGGGGAGATAACATTCAGTTCCAGAACAGATGATTTCAGTACTACTGACTTCAGTAGACTTAAACTATGAAGTAATGGGCACTACTATCCAGCAAATCATCTTCTACTTATCTGACCACCACAAAATCTGACACTGCATGAAGAAGGAAAACCTCTGAAAGCATTAATCTTCTAAGCACCTACTGCAAGTTGCTTCAGATGCATGGCTGTGTGTAAATCACAGGACAGAAGCTGAAATACTAAGTTCCTTCAGCAGTCAGCTGGGAGATACGTAAATGTCAAAGCACATACTTAAGTGCTATAAAATGACTTTAATTACTTAAAGAAGGAAATGTGAACTTCCTTGAGTCCAAACTACAGAAGTTCTAGATGTAACAAAAGTTAAAGAAAAAAAATGAATTAAAGTTTTAAAAATATTTTTTTGGCAAGCCTTTCAGCTTTGGCAGTGGTTATATTCAATAACATACTTATCTCCATGGTGGTTCTTTTATGTAAACTCCCCTCGACAGACCTGCACCATTAGCTTTTTCAGTAAAATAACTTAATGTACTGTTTGGAGAAAAACAGGGTACAGCCTATAATAAACCTGTCCAGTCTGATGAAAATGTCTAATAAGGTGACGTTTCAGCTAGTGCTTGTGTTCTCAAAGTTTCTGCTTTGAAGAAGCTTACTTTTTAAGTTGGTCAGAATTAGGATCACTAGTAAGGAAGAATACTGCGACAAAAACTTTTTTCAGTGCTGGAAGCTGCTATGTAAATTTAAATTTCCCAAGGTTGGTTTGGTGCTTTGGGGTGCTTTTTGCCCCAAAGCTGATACTGTATCCAAGTCTGAAAAAGAATTCCAAGTCAAGGGATAGTTCAATTTCAGTCTCAGGATCAGAACTCTCTTTCCACATCACGAACACTGAAACATAGACCTGAGCTAGATTAGCAGAACGCTGAAGAAATGGGGAAAATTGTAGTTGAAATTTGATTTAGCAGTTCAGTAGCCTTAATGTGCATGTCTTCCGTAAGCAATAGCCAATTCATTCACACAACCTAACTTTTTTTTTTGTTGATTCTAGAGCAAAAATCTGTAACACTATTCTTACTTTTCCCTAATTGCAATGGTACAATTTGATAAAGAAAGTATTGACAACTTGTAATGGAGAAATACCTAATAGCTTCATGGTCTAGACATTTTTGTCTGAGAAATTATTGGCTTACACATGGTGCAGTACTGCCTGGGGACACAGAAACCCTTCTCCATGCGCAATGCAGCAAGGTCTACTGTCTGTTATTCTTGCTGCCAACCCTTCCACACCACCTCAAATGACACCTCACGCGGTTCCTGGGAAATATCTACAGGCTAAGATGAAGAAAGAAAAATTAGATCAAATATCTCTCAGCACTTTTCACCCTCTTTGGTTCCTGCCATCTGCTGTATTTTACTAAACTTCCACAGGTTTCACAAATTTCAATTATTTAATCCTAACAGGAACATGGAGGGCAAACTTTGTGCTACAGCTTGTCCAAATACCTGATTATATTCTTTTTTTTTTTCCTAATAGCCATATGGGTACATGGTAAACAAGTTGTGAAAACATTTTAAAATATAAATACTTTTTTAAAAGTCAATTTGAACACATCTCTTCATCTTCTATAGACTAAAGAGGAAGTGACATTTAGAGCAAGGAAATTCTAAAACCAAAGCCTGTATATTCAAAGGCAAAGATATCTGTATTTTATATGAAGTATCTATAAACAGTCCTGCAGATCACGTGTGAAAAATTTGAAAAACAATAAAGCTAAATCCTTTTCAAAGGGCCTCAGTTATTAGGCTAGCAAGGCCAAATAATGAGTTAATTTCTAGCCCTCCCACTGAATTAATTTACTGGTGTTGATTCATAGCAAATTTTAATGAAATTTTAACTGAAGTTTTTGTTGCTCAGGGTATATAAATAACAACGTTAATTACTTTCAGAAGCGCCATTCATTTTAAAAACTACATATACATTGGCTAGACAAATTATTCATGTAATTCAATAATCTGAACATCATTTCTTGCATGACAAGTTATGAAGAATGGGAATTGCCTAGGTGCTATTTTTCTCCTTGACTCAGTACTACTCCTTTGAAAATGCAGGGCAATTTTATGCCTGATAATATTTTTTCAGAGCCACTATTTTCATTAATTAAATAAATGTTTCACAAAGACAAGTCTAATGAGAGATTGTATCTTGTGAGACAAGTTAAAAGAATAGCCCAGTCATTTCTTTAATCAGGGTACTTCTCTAATTAGATTTATATATAGTATATGTAGTGCTGTTGTCAAATATCAAGTACTATGGAAGAAAAAGGTCCACTTGTTGGAGCATTAGAATAATTACAAACGTTTGGTTTATCAAGACCCTCCAACACGAAGAGGACAGTGATACACTACTGCTTCTAAACAATTAAAAGCTTTTGGCAGAGAATGGTAAGTACAGCATCCTGAGAACCTCTACAGAAGCTTAAAATAAAAGTTTAGCAACTTGCTGGAAATATTAGGACAATTCAGTGACTGTCTCAATGAGCAAACATGAAAACAGTTACAGATTATCTGTTAAAATTTAATTCAAAATCAGTTTACGTAGCAATGCTTCACATTTCATATGTTCTAAGTCTGAAATGCTTGAAGACAAACTATCAGTGGGATAATATTACCCTGCGTGTATATTCGTAGTCATAGCATTTTAGGAAACCACCCTTGTGCTATTGTTAATCAATCTGTGAAGTAAATTAAGCATATTTAGCCACAACATTTTTCTCTACAATAGTTTTTATAACTCAGAGTTGATTTGTTAAAATTTAAAAATGCACATTTGACAGATAAATCTGCATCCAAGTGCAAAAGAATTTGAGAAATCACACAAATATGAGTTTAGACAGATCCCCAGAGTGGTCCTGCTTGAACAAGTAATGCTGCAAGTAAGATCCCACCCAACAAAATACCAGGCAGGTGACAGTGGAAAGAAAGGTGTCAGTGTCTTGTATTCCAATCATTGTATTTTCTCTTGAAAGGTTCCCCTGCAAAGACAAATCTAACCACATGACAGAGCTTTTTTTTTTTTTTTTTTTGGAACTTGCAGATTACAGGTTGACATCCCAGTGCAGGATGCGATGACTGATCTCTTGGTTCTGACTGACAGATTATGGAAAAGGTGACTACAGTGAAAATAGAGACAAGTACCTTGCACTTGGTGAAACGGGAAAGAAAAAGTAGATGAAGAAAGGTACAAGGTAATGACAGCAATCTGTGAGTCAAATGACTTTTTACAGTGGTGACCTGGATAACTCAACTAAGTGTTTCAGGCCAAAGACAAAGTAGATTACAGCGACCTGATGCCAGAGAAAGAGAGAAGAGCCTTATTGATTGCATAGATAAGAAAAGCCTCTCTTACGTATCTTTGTTCACAATAACCACTGTGATAGCCTAGATATGAAGGCCTAGATGCAAGTCTGAGCAAAAAAATGACACACCGGAGAGAAATCAAAGAGCTGCATTGAGAAAGGTGACAGAAAAAAGGAAAACATTTGGTTTTGCCTAAAGAGGAAATGGATTCATCTGTGAGTACAAGTTAGAAAAACATATCATGATTTTACATTGAGCAGGTGGAATCATGTCACACTGTCATTCTAGAGGTGGGTTGAAATGTTTGTGCTTGCAAATAAGAACCTCCAGAAATATGGTACGAAGCTGGAAGAATAAACCAGCAGAAGTCTGGTGAAATATAAAAAAAGATGCTAAGGAAAATGAGTGACAGCAGATTAAAAGTCAAGAGAAGAAGACAGCTATAAATAAATTTTTATTACAAGGAAAAATAGGAGCAAACAAAAGACATGTTTTTCTCTGTCATGTTCCTATATGAATCTACTAGGATGCTTACACATGCTGACTATAAGAGAAGTTGCTTCCCAGCAACTGCTTTAATTTTTTTCTTGCTCTCTTTAATTACTATTGAATTAAACTAATTCCAAGCCAGATTACCTCATTTCGGCAAAAATCAAATCAAAGGGTTTGACTTGAAGTTCTTTCGTGATACCAAATATTTTATGCTGTTATTACAGAAAATTCTTAATGCAGTAGGTCCAACATATCCCTGATAAAATTTGCTTCATTAACCAGGAGATTCCAGAAGGCCAAACTGACATTAGTGGAAAGAGATGGTTAGTCAAAATAAATGAAAACTGAAGAACTGATTTCATAAATGTCTATTTGAACGCTTGATCCCTTGAAAAATATTTTGACATCCTAAGAGTTCTTCTTTGCTATAAAAAAATCCATGTTGGTAAATTCACTTGCCAGGTTAAGTTAAAATAACAGATAAACTAATAATACTCCAAGAGAAGTTTAAACACAACTGAATCCCATTACAGCAAAAGCCTACTAATGCTACAAATATCTAAAATAATTTTAAAAGTTGAAATCTCTTAGAAGTTCCATTTGCTATAATCTTAGAGCTAGCCTACTTCAATTAGATTTCAAAATCTGAACTCGCTCTTGAAAATGAATGTAGATTTCTTCAGACATTAAGATGTTATTGTAAAAGCCATGTTAATTCTTCCAGTGGCTAGACAATCTATTCTAAACCTAAAGGTGATGAATGGGATCATATCAGATTTAGCTGATGAGCTGCTTCTTCAACAGCCACTATGATCCCTAAACACAAGTGACAGATGAGTATGAATTCTCTGACCCTGGCTATGTCCCTTGGTATTTCCCTCATCTTAAACTCAATCCTGGTGGCAATATGTGACACTTTAGAAAGTGTACTTACGTGATACTGGCCAGCTTGTACACACTCTAGATTTAAAACAACCTGACTGAAAAATGGGTTGATATAAAAATCTTACTGCAGAGTCCAGTAATGACTATATGTATCCAGAAAAAGACAGTAGGGTTACAGCACAATCGCAGAGAGAAAGTAGTCAAAAGAGAAAATTGGCATAGGTTTACACATTTTGAAGACAATCGTGATAAAAACATATACAAGATTCAAGTTTTCAATATTTGTTGTTTCCAAACCTTCACATCATTTACAAATTTAAAAAAAAAAATATTATCTAATCTTCCACAGGTAATTTTTTTAAGTTTTCTGGGGTTTTTTTTCCCCTCAGATTCTATTTAAAAGGATGGTTATATTGTGCTGTACAGCAAATTATTTGTAGTTTTCTAATTATTAAACATGTTAGAGAAGAAATCGTGTACTTTTCAGAAACTATTTAAAAACAAGTCTGAATCTAAAATAGTTATTAGAAATAAGAAATTTTAATAATGTGCATGCATAATAAGGCCTAATATTTAATCCAATACTCCTAAAACTTTTTATAATTGGAATATTCCTGCTCCAATCGTTCTCGAATGTCATTCCAATAGGTGCATTATTAAATTTTGAAATTTCTTCCTTCTACATTGCACAGAGCATTTGGCAAGCCACTTGGATACAGAATTTCTTTCACATTGAATCTAATTATTGTACCATTGCTGGGTAATGCTGCTGATGTACAGCCTTATAACAATTTTAAAGATTTAAATATTCTTTATCATGAGGTCTCAGAAATCCCTGGTAAAATGGATACTCTCATGCCTGTTTTACAGATGACTAAGCTAAAGCAGAAGTAATTCACTGTTTCATTAACGCTACCCAACAACTTTAGGTTGGAGCTAAATCCAAACTCAGTGCTCTTAAACCCACACCTCCACTACCAACCACTCTTCCAGGAAATACATAACAGTGATGCAGCTCAACATATTTTGTAGTGCTATTTCACACATTTGAATACAATCACATACATTTCCTTCAAACATACAATTAAGAACCTGTTGCAAAGGAAACGTTAGACCATTAAATATATCTTGGCGAGATATCTACTCCTCCATTAAGTTGTGCTTGAAAGTGAATGCAAAAATAGGAATGAGAGCAGAAAGAGTGCCGATTTAAATGGAAGTTTTATCCACGGTGTTTACATCAAGAGTGACAGCAAAATTACTGGGTGACTTCAATGTTCCTATGTTTGAGTAACTTCAGGGTAGTCAGTGTAACACAAACAGCACTTGTGCTAGACAGTTTATATACAGACAGTAGAGTTCAGATGACCCCTAAATCAACAGTAGACATGTTTTTTACATTTTTTTAAATAGAGAAAAAAAGATTTATAAGAAAATACATTTTACAAGAGTTTGCAAAGGTTCATAAAACTGCAAAACACTACTCTTATGGTCAGCTCATAATATTTCAAACCATGGTAAATCAATCATCTATGAAACTCAGAAGTAAAATTTCCCTTATTTTTTGTTTAATTACGCTGCTAAATCCTTGAAGTAATATCACAAGTCTAACTGCACAATACTTTTCCATTCCCTATCTCTTTAGCAAATACATTTGGCCATTCCATTTTCAAGCCACCAGCTACAGAATTCTCAAGATTATTTTTCCACTTAAGTATTCTTTGATTTACTATGTTAACAATAACACTTAGGCACTTTACTTTTTAAAGATTAGTAGTTGTAAGCTTAGAGAGAAAATTATCTACAAAAAATTAGAGGGAACTAACCCATTGTTACTCCATTAAATATTCCTTGCTGAGCAAAGGTCTTGGTATAAAAGTATCCTGAACTTCAGCATGGAGAACCACTTACCTATTCCCTGATCAAAAAAGGCAGTATAATCTTATTGTCTCCAGCTTCTCTAACATTATTTAAACCACACGGATGTCCTGGCAGCAGGGATGTCCTCCGAGAAGAGGACAGGCCTGTTCTGGGTGGAAGCCGCTATTTCCAGGTGCTGCAGTAGAGCCCTGAGGCACCGGCCGGGCCCACCCTCACAGCCCCCGGAGCGGGGCGGGAGGGGCAGGAAGCAGCTGGCAGTGTCTTAATTTTTTTTGTCTTTCCCACTACTTAGGCCTATTTTAACAGCTAAGAAGTTAATTTTCCCCAAATTGAGTCTGCTTTGCCTGCAATAGTAACAGGTAAGCAGTGTCTTTGTTTTTACCTTGACCTATGAACTTTTCCATCCAGTTTGTTGTTCCCCCCCCAGCTGATGAGAGGGAGCAAGCGAGCAGCTGAGTGGGGAAATGGCAGCCGGCTGAGACCAAGCCACCACAGCAAGTCACAGGTTCTACCTGGTTGTACACAAGGGCTGTGGTAAGAGACGCTTGTGTGGCCACATGATGCAGTATTCAGTCATTACACCATTTTTACTTGGTCTTTTTAAATTCTGTCAGTGAGTGTACACCATAAAGAATGCTTTAACTATTACTGTAAGTTTAACAAAAAATAGGAGTTTGAGATTTTTTTAGCAGGTCTAAATAATTCCACTTGCTTGCTGTGGATCAGAGGACTGGCCTTCATTTGGCCCTCAGGAAAGCAATGAACAGTAAGCATTCAGATGCACTCTGAGTTCTTCCATATGAACTCTGAGGAGCAAGAGAAATCACAGTAAATTAAAGACAGTAGAGAAAATTACAAGAAATTAGAAATATTTTAAAGAGTACTCGAGGAAATTTTTCATCAGTAGATGAAACAAAGCTGGTTTAGCTTTCATATCAGATTAGGTTACACCATAAAAAAAGTCAGGCAAAGCAAGCACAGAATTCTCTCTTAAAATATGTAATGAAGTTACTTCTTTTTAAAAATGTGATAATGCACTTACATCTTTTATTAATTTAATCAACCTTTTTCCCCCTGTAATAGCAGCTTCAATGAAATAATTTTGCCCTAATTTAACATTGATCTTACAGTTTTACTTTTAAAAATGTTAGGTATTAACTACTTTCTGCATGCTACCTATATTTAAAAAAAACCCACAAACAACACACAACTTTTGCCACAAAGGGTATAGAGAGAAAGCAGTCCCAAGACCTATTTTTAAGAGCTTCTGTCAAGCTTCTCATATAACAAAGAGCTGATTGGTTTCAACCATATGTATATATTTTTTTCAATTACAGTGTTCTTACAACTTACATTTTCTGAACGCATATGCTATCGGGCTTTTTAACATACAAATCTACTGCTCTGATAATGACCACTGCTTCTGTTCAGCTGGCTGGTTACTGCTCTAGTAAGTAGCCCTGGGTTGCCTCAGGTCCATAGAAAAATATTACTTGCTCATCCTGTGCTAGTTTCCCAAAATAACATTTTAAAAAGCTACTAATACCACAATTTGCAAACTAACACCAAAAAAACAGTAATTCTGTGACCATTTTTTCAGAGATATGCTTCTACTGGAACCTTCTTTCATCAAGAAGTCAAAGTAAACTAGATAAGAAAATAGTGAGGATTAATACATCACTTCCTAAAAAAGCCAGTCCAGATCAGAAGTATTAGCTGCACTCTGTGTGAAGGGAGAGAACAGACATTTATGCTGCCTAAAAAGTAATCAAGCATAAGGAAAACATGTTAACAAAAAACTTTTTACTGTAGACTACTGTAATTTTCCATTACACTACTACTAACAAGTATCATAGTACAACAACTGAAATTTGAATACTCTCTTCCTTTTAACAACCTCTAGCCAAGTTCCCCAAAGCTCCATGTTGCATTCACAGCACTTAACCTCTCTCCTCTTAATGCCTAAACCCAGACATCCATTTACTGACCAGTTTATTCTGGTGCCAGTAGTCCTTTATAGACACTGATGATTTACTAAAGTGTCTACACCTGAGCACGTTCTCTTTCACTGAGGATACAGTCAACCAATTGCAGATGTGATCTCCTAATTAGAGGCTACTATTTAGAAGATAGCCTCTGCCTTCCCACAAGTATTTCTTTAAACTAGAACTCTACAGAAATTAGTTCTACTGCAAGTGACCAAAGGCTGGATTTCAAAGGTATTTAGGAGTCTGAACGTAGGTATAAATTCAGTACATTTTCCAAAGCACTTTTCCTCTCTGCTGCACCATTAAGTAACCAGCAGGATCAAGGACTGATGTCCTTGCACACAAGTGATACTAATGAAAAGTCCTTTTTAACAACTTCAAGAACTTTTGCTCAAGAAGCAAAAAGAGCTTTTTTTTTTTTTTTTTTTTTTAATACTGATCTTCTAATTCAAGAAGATGGAACATATGCTCCATGAACTGAGCAAATTCAATTCATGAGAGACTGAAAGGAAAGTGGCAGTTAAAGTATAAATGAAAAGGCGTCAATTTCTCTACTTTTCCTTTTGGTGAATTCTATTCCTCTTCTCCGTGTTTTGAATCTGAACAGCCTTGTCCCTTCTAATGATAGTTTGTCTAAGGAACTTCCATTATTTTTCTTCTTTTTTTAATAGAGATTGGAAAGAATTTTAGTTCATCAAATTCAAGATAGCCTGCAATGCAAAGAAAGACCTCTACTGATTTCACCCTAGTTTTCTTTGCTTATAGAGCTTCAGCATTTGGCTTGCAGAAATTTTTCAGGGTAAAACACACATGGAAAGGCCATCTTATCCACCACCAAACTCAAAATCTCTGTCATCTCTGTTTTAAGAGAGAGTAAGAGGAGATAGCTGCTATGAATTTTGTCAGCATCAGCAGCCTTATGGCACATGGCTGGAAACTTTGGGAGCTAATCTAAGAAGTTAAACTTTCTACTGGTGAGAGAACATAAGGTGCAATCTGAGAACAGAGTTAATCTGGTATTAAGTGACTATCGGCACTGATGTTTCTTTACTGTTTCCACATTAGCACCAAATACAAAAAATAACAACTGTAAATAGAATAAAAGCTATGTAATTCTGAAGTGAATTAAGAAATGGCTCCCTGGGAAATGTAGTAAGGGCAAATCCTGATATAACTAAGAGCAAATATTCAAACTTGCCTTGGCATAGAATCTTTAATAAATTTTATTTCAGCAGGTGGGGAGCAAATTTAAAGTGGAAAGCTTGAAAATTTATTTTCACTAGAGTAGATCCAGCATGTGTCTCCTCATTTGTGGTATTTCATTATAAGCCTTTCAACAGACCCAGATGCAGATGAGAGTCCACTCTAAGAATACAGTTATGCCCAACATAATTGTGTTTGTGAGATGCTCAAGGGACTGGAGAATCTCTCTTTTGAAGAAAGGCTGAGACCTGGGTCTGTTTAGATTGGAGAAGGGAGGACTGAGAGGGAATCTCATCAATGCTTATAAATACCTAAAGGGTCAGGCTCTTCTCAGTGGTGCCCAGCAACAGGACAAGGGGCAATGGGTACAAAATGAAACACAGAAAATTCCATCTGAACACGAGGAAAAACTTCTTTGCTGTGAGGGTGACAGCACTGGAACAGGCTACCTGGGTGTTCCTGTCCAGCCTGCTCTGGGTGAAGCTGTTTTGGCAGCGGTTTAGAGTAGATGATCACTGAAGGTCCCTTCCAGCCCCCAGCATTCTGTGATTCTCTGTCCAGAATAAGGTTTCTCTCTTCTATGTGACTAGTATAGGAGTAACAACTGAAAAATGAATGTGTCCCATGCCGTTTGTGACTGGAACTGACCATGAATTGGCATTGTACACTTGAAAGAATACATTTTCAAGACAAAATATTTTCTTCCTGCAATACTTAATCACATATTCCTCCTTGAAGTTCTTTATTATTAAACATTATTTCTTAAATCAAATCCTTAACCATAAAAATAAATGTCTTTAATGTCTCTCAGCCTTATTGAATTTTTTCCTAACTTTGGATCATTTCCATGTTAACTGGCAGATAATTTTTTTTTTCCACCAAGTCTTCTGATTACGGCCAGTGAATAATTTCCTCTAAAGTACCCTAGAGGAGCAGTTACGAAAGTTGTCATACAAATGTATACTGTTTAGTTATCAACACTTGTAACTTTTAGTCTATATATTATATGGGTTATAAAGAAATAAAAAAGAAAAAAGGAGAGGAGAGGAAAAATTCTGAAGCACAAGCAGTCACTGGACAAAAACAATTAATCAGGAAGTGACCTTAAGACCTAGTGATAAGGCCCCCCAAAGGAAGCAAACCTTCAATTTTAAACGTAAAGAAAAATGGATTAAAATTCAAAGAATTGTCTCATTGCATGGCTTTATTCTACTAAGAACAAGTTTTGCCAAAGGAATGAATGAATCAGGCAGCAGCAGAAATCAAAATAATCTTTTCGATGTCTGCTGTTTAACAGTGTGGAATGTTCTCTCGTCAAGGTCACCTAACTGTTGTATATCATTGCTGAAGGGGAACATTAATTAAAATCACTGATGATGAATACTGCATCTTTAGATGTTAATAAATGAAACTAAATGCTTGTTAGATTTTCCAGAAGTCAATCACAGCTTTAAATTAAATATCACCCTAAATACCCCAAACTGGCATACAGTGCTGTACTGAGATCTGTATTAGAATACAAATTCAACAGAATGGCAGATTAATACATCATTCTGAGCAGATTTTTTTTTAATTTATTTTTCTCTCTTCGTTTGGATAACTTTATTTCATTTTTTTTCCTATTATATATAGATTCATCAGCATTATCAATGTTTTCCATTAATCACATAACAAATGAGTAGTATGTCCCTGTTACCCTCGAGAAGAATACTGTCACGTGAGTTGTGATATTGCTATGGAACCCCATACAGTTTCCATTTATGCCCCTTACCCTTAGAAAAATTAATTTTAGAGCTAGAACATTCTTTAATCTTTTTTATTAGAGTCAAGGTTGCAAGGTTCTTCTTCTGGTTACTTGTATTTTTTCAGGAAGATATGAGATCTTTAACAGAGTTTGTGTAATTCAACTATTCTACTTTTCATTCGGTACTCTGTTGTGGGAAGTGCAGGTCGCACTGTTCTAGAGCATAAACAGGTTTCTTGCCCTTACTGCCATACGTGCAAGGCCAACAACTGTACCAGGGAATGACAACCCCATTGAACTAAACAACATGCTCTAACATAAATAAAACCACCAGACCTCAATACTATAAACATTTAGAAGCTGTGTCTGTTCCCACTAGTCATATGGAGCATCTTCCTCTCATGCTAAGACTACGTCACTCCGGTTTCATTGTTTATACTTCATAGAAAAAGGGCAGCAGTTAGGTTATTAGTTTATGCCTTCAGGAGCCTGGTTTCAATTACATTCTCTGCTGTTGACTTACTGGTGACTGAAGGCAAGGCACTGGCCCCAAATATCCACTATTTGTTGTCTGGCTTTCAACAGATGAATAGACTATTGGACGGTAGTATCTTAGTGTGTGTGTGGCTAAGCTTTAAAATGTCCTGGTTTTCCTGTACATCCCATGCACACATACAGATTATCAGAGTATTGGAATCCCAGTGAAAGTTGCAGGTAGTTACTTTCCCAGGTTTCTGGGTTATTATTTTTCCATGTTATATAGTACCTGGGACCTCAAGTAAAATCTTAATCCCAAATCCAAAGCAGTGAAAGAGTATAGCAAAACTGATTCTGCCTTAACAGGGAGATACTATACCCTGAAATGCTTTTACTAAGCTTTAAGAGCTTTATGTCCCTCAAGTTTTTAGATAACTGAAGTAACTTCCAGTGCATCACTGTTTATTGAGGTTATTATGCAATTAAATAAAATAGCATCTATTTCTAATTTCCCTTCCCCCCTAGCCCTAAATACCAGCTCTAATCAGTCAGGTTCACCTTCTGCATTAACATGCCTTATCTCATGACTATTCAGCCTCTCTTGTTATTTTTACAGTTGTTATTTTTGTTTGTTTTACCCTGATGATATGATTTTAGTCTTTTACTTTTTTCCCCCTCTTCTTGCTCTTAATGAGAAAAAGAAGTATCATTTACCTAGGGATATCAAAGAGCAAACAGTTAAGAGAAATTACCTTCAGTTTAAAGAACAGAGTAATTAATTACCTAACTGTACATTTGCCTTCCTGGCACATCACCTCCCAAGTTCAAGCAAGAAGGACATCTGAGTACAGTAGAGCTGCACAAGTGTTCAGGCACCAAGGGCATTGCAGAGAGAGAGAACAGCTATAGAGGATAAGATGAAATGACACTTTCTGTGGGCTGGACTTGCTTCAGAGCATTGTGAAAACTATTTCTATTTCTGTTTCAAACCCCCTAGGTTAAAGAGAATCTCAGCTAGAAAACCTCACTAATGTTTATTATTGTACAGTGGGATTTTTTTACTCTGGAGTAAACTTTGAAGCAAACAAAGTTAGTGAGTTTTGCCAATTTCTTCCATAGCTGTGCTCAATTCTTAAAAGTTTATTCCTTGTCCAGGATTACAGTTTTCAGGTACATAAAGATCCTGAACTGCCACCTGGCATACAATATTGCTAGTGCCATACTTCCTAGAAATTTTAAAACTCTTGTTCTTCAATAAGAATTGAAATATTTAAAAAAAAAAAGTGTGTGTGTGGGGAAGCTGGAGGGAGGCAAAAATAAGGTCAGTTGTCAGATAAAGCCTCTTTATTCCCTCCACGGCACAGTCACTTGGGCCAGTTTGGGATGTCCTTGCACAGAGGCATGTTTTCCTTATTGAACTGCAAACTTCTGATCTCACCAATGATGCGCTATTGAGTTTTGTACCATCCGGGCCCAGATCATCTCTCTTCCTTACTCTCAGCTAGAGGTCTCCTCTTGACTCAGAACTGTAAAATCGTGTATTCAACATATCCTGTCTTGCCATCTACCCCAAATTATATTGCTCAAACTATGCCCATGAATTCCTGCCCAAGGAGAAGGCAAAGCAACAAGGACATGTCAAGTCTCTTCATTTACTCTCTCACTTGTGTAAGAAAACAGACAGTAACACAGAAAGACTTTGAATTGTTCATAAACAGAAATTTGATAGAAACAAATGAATGTGATTTTCAATAAATTATCTAAGCCCTCAGATAAGTCACTGACCATCTGGCACTTGGCAGCATAACTCATGAAATTACTTTGGTGAAGCTGTGGATTGGAATGTTACATTCTTTCTCCCTTTTGCTTTTAACTGACTCATAACGCTGAACAGCTTACAAATTCCGTCACAACAAATGTAATAATGACTCCTATCCTCTTCACCTTCTTAAATTCTTTTTTTTTTTTAATAGTACTTTTCAGCAATCCACAGTGACATGTTGTAGGTGGGCTAGTAGCTCAGAATAACTTTTACATACCTTCTGATTTCATGAAGCATTTGAAATAGAAACATGTAGGAGGGAAAACCCTTTGCTGATATATTATTTGCAGGTCATGCTGTATATGCCCCTATATAATTGCAAGATGACAATGTTAACAGTGCTAAAATTAGGCATAACATTTAGAAAAAAAAATGCCTAAGAGATTTAGCAGTTTCAGCTTTCCAGAATATCATGTGATTGGCAGTTGATACCAAGAATACAGTAGATAATTTTAAACTTAGTCTAAAATTGAATTTGAGCTACAAAAAGAACAATCAAGTAACATACTGCTGTAGACATGTGCACAAGCACAATAATAGTATGTTCCCAGCCAACAGAACAGAATTTTTAATATGTAAATGTTTCTCTAATTTTTAAAAGAACTGATAAAGTTAGATATTGACTACTCAGTTCTGGAGACATAGACTTAATTAATACAGCACTTAGAATTGATAGAAATTTTCTTTGATGAGCATGACAGCACTAGTCATTTCGGAAATTCCTTCCAGCATTTTTGGAGTTTTCCAAAAGCCTGAGTTGAAATATATTATTTAAAATAAAATAAAATATCTTTAAGGAAAAAGGCAACAAAGGTTGAGTAAGCAACAGAAAAACAAATAATTGAATTGTATAAGCAGAAGTAAAAATGCACAGACTACTAGACAATTTAAGATTATGTGATGTAAAAGAAAAATCTCACTGATAAATAGGATACATCACTTCTTAAAGTCACCAAATTGTATGTATTTATAGTATCATATACTTGTCTTTCAATTCTTAATCAGGCTGGCTGAACTGATTTCTTGTGTGCAAGCCTTTGAGCTAGTAAAGCTGGAATTCCTTTCTACTACAGACCTGGGCTAGGAGAACTCTGCTTCTAGACTGCTGGTCCTCTGCTTGCACCACTTGACAGCCTGCCCCTGCCCCTAACTGTGAAGCAGTTCACTAACCTTCCTGAAGGACACGCTGCCTGATACCTTTTCAACTCTTTGGCCACCACCTGCTGAGCCTGGGAGTCAGTACTGCTGCCATGAGCACAGTTATCCTCGTAATTTGGGACTGGTATGGTTATCTAGAGAAGGGGCAATGAATGACGCTGACGTCAAACTTCTGCTAGAGCAAACAAGGCCAGAATGTTACTCCATTGTGGGGGATTTTCAGTAGGAAGTACCTCACATAAGCTGACTATTATTTTACTAAAAATACTGAATGTCAGAAACAACCCTTAAGTTTATGAATGTTGCAATGGTATTGCTAGAGACATGAACATTTAGGATTTAGAGCTCTGAAAATCTAGTACAAACAGCTTCCTAGCATTTTTGTAGGTAGGTTACCCTCATATGATAGCAATCAGTTCTCAGACTGACTTGAGAAGTTGAAATAACTTCCTTGTATAAAGCCAGAAATTCTAGCCTTTCTTGCAAAGAATAAAATAAACATCTACAAAAGAGGAATGTAGTGCTCAAAGATCATGAAATGCATACAGATGAAGCTGTGAACACGGCTTCCTCCTAACAAAATACATCTCTAGTTTCCTTCCACCCATGATTAAGTCTCACCTGTCAAACTAATAAATAGAATCTATCACTGTAGTAGCTAAAGCCCTTTATTTGCAGAAAGTAAAATTCAACACTTGTGCATCAAAGGAAAACAAATAAATCTGTGCTTGAAAAGTCCACCACAAACTGAGTTGCTTCCATTTCTTATGCATACCTGTCACTAAGAGGGTTAATAGACCATATATCACATGCTTAATGAAAATTAGTCATATAATGATTTATTAAAGATGTCATAATATGAAATATGTGTTGTTTTCTTAGTATCTTCCATCATATTGAACAAGAAGTGTAACAGGATAGAATTTCCTTACTCCGAATGGCATAGTGTGAAGAACTTTTGAGAGGGAGGCCTGAGTGAAAAAAATAACACTTCCATTTGCTTACATGAGACTTAGAGTAAATTTTTAAAATTGAGATACCACCTGATGTCACATGATGGTTGACAACTCCAAAAGAAACCAATAAGATCAATTAAATCAGCATGTTCACCTTCCTCCCCAGGAAGGAAATAATAGCAAAAATAAATATTCACAGTTTTTGTCGGGGTTGCCTCTGGGAGCAAAAGCATTTCTCACTGTCACATAAAGAAAATGAAGAAAGATACACTAAGAGTGATGGAAACGTTTAAGTAGGAGGTAAAGAAGGAAGTAAACTCCAGACCAATTTTCTTACACCTGGTATAGATACACCAATTACAAAACTTCTGTCATTATGTCTTGATTTGTATTCCTCACAGAAAACAGAAAATTACGTGCTTGTTGTGAAGAACAGCTCATTTAATCATCAAGATTACTTGTAAGTGTCACTTAATAATGCTACCAAACCGATAGAGGAAATGATGATTTGATTATAAGTGGCAAATCTGCATACAGTAACTCCTGTCATGATGTCATAGTTCTATTAAGAGGATCTGGCTTGATTTTAAGCTAAAGAGAACACCGCTGTGATCCTGTGCACAAGAGGAAAATACAAATGCTTGACTAAGATTTCTCCAGCAGTTAGAAGCCTAATCTGATTTAAATTCTTACTAGTTACTTTATCTGTATTACAATAGCACTCGCAGCTAAGAACAGAACTGGCGCATGTAGTTCATACATATGGCAAGAACTGGTTATTTCTTCTGAGATCTGACAATATACTTTGAAAAAGTAAAGAAAAACATGCTTTTCAATTGTGTTTTACAGACAGGAAAATGAGGCGTACAATCTGTATACAAAGGAGTTCTCCATTTATTGCTGAAAAAGGTGAACAAGTTTTTAGAAGTATAAACCTAATCTGAAAGCAGGATAGATGAACAGGAAAAAGAAATGCTGTAAATTATTTAATAGATGGATGGTTTATATCCACTTACATGTTCCTTTATATTCATTGTGAATGTTTCATGTTAATATTGATTTAAAGTTGGCTCATAAAGTATTCTGGTGACTGTATCTCCTACTAATAGTTTGCTTTTTTTCTTGAAGCATATAAATTGTCATGAAAATTGCTGTACCCCATTTCTATTCTCAATGCACATAAACAGAAGTTTCTTTATATTACTAATTTTTTTTAAATTGAGATTTGTCTAAGGTACTTTGAAACGTTTCAAAAATTTCTATTCTTACCCTCCTGCATAACATCAGCCTTTTGCATCATAATTTTGAACGAAGCTCATGTAAGAATGACCAGTAATCATGGGAAAAAAATCGTCTTATGGCTGAGCTCCATTATACTAGCCTACAGTGAAAAATACTTGTAGTTAATCCACATGTCTCTTGTTCTCATTATTGAACTTTATTTTCAAAATAGTGGAAAAGAGCTTATTTCTAATGAAACTCAATTAATACCAAGGGAAAATAAAAAAGGTGAGTCAAAATGAGGCTAAAAGGCAGTTAGGAATTCAGAGGCAACTAGAGAAGTAAAATGTTACCAGTGTTATGCTATAAATATCCAAGAATATGCAAAAACTTAGAACATTACTTTCACTTTTCTTGCTCATAGTAGAGGGCCTAATCATTCACTAGTACATACAGAGCTATGCATACTTATTGTCACTGTGTTTACAAAGCCTTTAACCCATGATAAATATATTTACAGCTGTATGATTTACCTTAAGCCAGTGCAAGCCTACAGGAAAAGAAAAAGTAGTCGATGTGGCACCAAAGGTATTCCTGACACTAGCAGCTACTTGATCTAACTGCACACAGAAAAAAGTTTGAACTTTTTCCAGAAACACAGGAACAGAAAATCCTCAGTACAGAAAATCTTCATGGCATGCTTTTTACCTAGTTTTCTTTCATCTGTTTTTTTTTTTTTGTACCGTCTCCTCAATCAAGGGGAATAAATTTCATTAAAGAATAGAGTACATGGTTCCCAAATTATAAGAGTTTATAAAAGATCATGGGATACTATTTTTGTACTATATGATTATACGTATCATGATATGAATGGTCTATTTCAATGAGAAGGACTCTGCTGCAAAAGAGAGCTACAGCTACAATACCTAACACAATTTAAACAGTTGCACATGGGTCATAATTGACCATTTAAAGGCCTTGTTCCACTCAGACCCACCTCTAGGTTCAGTAATAAAATGGCAGACTCTTCACCTGGACTTGAGGCTTAGTTTACTGTACTTCCACAAGAGTTTCTCTCCCTCTGATAGGATTAACATACATTGCCAGTTCAGCAGAGCCTGAATCAAGTTTATGGGAACATTTCTATCAAAGCCAGTTGTATTTATCAGGTAGTGTTATTTACAGTTGGTTCAATTGCTATGGGAGAATTATCACTTGCCTCTTGACTTCTAATTTTCCTCTCTACCACTAGCCTAAATAACAATTATTTTGCAACAAAATAAAATTATCCTCCCTGGAAATGAATAATTTACGTTATTGTGGCCTTCTAGGAGGTGAGCATCTGTACATAAAAGAGTAGTTGAATATATATATTTGTCTTAATTATGATACGTTTCTTCTGGTGTTATAAAACCATATCAAGAGTAAAATAAAATAAATATGGCACAAAGTCTAATAAATTAGATCAGACGTGAAAATACATTTAAGCCCCATATTAATTCAGTATGGACAGATTTATTTATAGTTTCATCTGGAATTTGATGAAATCTGATCACTCATTTGGTGCGCATACTTCTGGAATTGATACAAACATTTTTCAACTAAGCAAGTAAATAACGACATGAAAATACTGACCTATGAAGGTCCCTTTCGGCCCAGATGATTCTATGATTCCTTTAATGTACTCTGAGACATGACTGATAAAGATATTTCAGTCCTAAGAAGGACAGTATTGTCCAAGAAAGTGAAGGTGAGCATAGAAATAAAACTCTCCAAAAAGCTGCAGAGAGAGAAAAACCCCTTTGGTTGAGTCTAGGCAGTGAGTTATGTATTTTTAAAGGTTCATTTCCTGAGGTCTCTCTTCCTATTGTATCTCTGATGCAACAAAAAATCCCCTCAAAATTAATGGTGTGCTTGATTTTTATCAGGGGGACTATTTAAGCAAATATTCCTGGCATAAATGGAAGCAAATCAAGATAAAACTTTTTTTCCCCCCCCCCGATACAAACAAAACTGCTAAAAGTAGAGAGGCAGTTTCCTCAGGCAGCTAAATGTGTTAGTAATGAACATAATTCAGAGAACTCTCAAGTCATGTTATACTAAGAACTTGGGTAATATAATTATCCATTATCTATTTGAAAATACTTCTTTGAAAACATACAGTAAGAATATACTAAACATAATTACTAAAGCAAAATATAAAATGACATAAATAAATCATTTATGTATTCATTCCCATTCCACAGATGAACATGACCCACCACAGTTGCTCACAGAAGAGGTTTGATTCCTATGACATTTTGACTAGCATATTGTAAATGACATACTCTTTGAATGGTGAAGACATCAAAAGGTACAGAAAATGGCTATTTATATTGTAGGGGAGCATTACTTTGTTCAAAGCTGTGAAGTAATGAAACTACCTGATTATCACTAAGAAATAGGCACAGTCATAAAGAGGTTTATGGCTATATTCTGAACAACTGCTCGGGTCTTATCTAATTGGAAAGATGTATTGTAGCCAAACTAAATGTCTCAGTGAAATGTGTTTAATACTTGTATTAAAAATTGCTTTAGACAGGAATACAGAGAGATAGCACGTCTTAAATGATTAAGTAAGAAAGTTTCTTAGCTAATATATTAATGAAGAACATCTGACTTCAACACTAAAATTTACTGTCTAAAGATGTAACTCTTATTGTGGTTTGGGCCTTAATGGATTCGTTAAAATGCTCAATCTTTGGTAGGTAATAGTGTAAAAAATTAAATTCTTTTCCATTTCACCCTTTCTTCATCCTTGGTTCTTAATTTCAGTGTAAATCTTCAGTGTATTTGTCCAGACTCAGAAAAGGATTTAAGGACTTGAAGGGAACTTTTATTTTAGGTGTAGGAACCTATGTTTTGATGTGGGACTCCTGACACCAGTCAGCTTCTGTGTGACCCTGATGGGGCCCACATGCTGGCAGCAAGAGATTTCTGAAGCTGATTCTGCTTTTACCCCCAGCACTTGTTTTGATCATGCTGACCAGTTCTGTACCTTGTCTTCCTAAGTACTGCGCTTTATGTTCTGCTCCCAGTCTCATCCTAGCTAATCAGCTTGGTAAATGTTTTTGAAGCGTATTTAATGAAGAGTGTTTTGACAAATTTCAGATATGGCTGATTCCTCCTTTAATCCAGGCAGGCCTGCATTTTTCTTTAAAAAAAACACAAACAAACAGCTTTAAAACATTCATTGAAATTACAGGTTCAAGGTCTTCTTCTGCCTACAAATCTACACTGCAAACGTCCAAAGAACACATCCTAACCAGTTGCCTAAAAGCTAATACTTCAGTGTTTTGGCTTGCAACTTTCTCAGGCACGACACATGGTTAAGCTCTATCCCAGACCATTTCAGAATCATTGCATCTTTGGTACTGCTCTTTACATTTTAAACTTGACCTACATTCCTTAATCTTATATGTATACCTGTGCTTTAACACGATGCCAAGCGACAATTTAATAACCACCTGAGGATCTGTCCAGTTTCCATTCCACATAATAACACACACTGGTTGCAGCCACTATGTTGAATAAGCTTTCACTGTGCAGAACATGCAAGTGAGTCTATTCTATCGCTTTTCTTTTCACACAAATCAGTAAGAAGTGCTGCCTGAATTCAACTGGAAGTTTCTTGGCAATGTTACAAGATTTTGGGTAGTAACTGAGCTCCTAAAAAAGAATTAGATATTGGAGAAATCAAGCATGAAGTGTGGTAGACAGCTTCAAGCCAGAAACTAGAGACACTCCTCGTTCCTTTGGAGACACATTGTGGCGGAGTGTCTCTGATGGATATTGCTGTGAATTTAATTTGCAAACGAGTCGTGCTGATCTCACCATGTAAAGTAATAAATATTCTCTTTCAAATAATGCAAATGTCTTTAAAAGCCACAAAGATCAGATATTCATAGTTATTGTAGGTATCCTTGCAATTCCAATTTAACTCATTAACCAGCTTCATGTGGAAATTGGTACTACTTAGCAGTGTGATTTTCAGTTTTCATATCCATACCATTTATTAAGGCTATTTACTTCATTACCTTAGACGAGCTTGGATAAGAGAGTATCAACAGAACATTTCTACTATTAAAAAGATTGCTATTTACCTTTTTAGTTGCCCTCCTACCATTTTACGTAATATAATATCTAAAAATGCTAACTTAGGCCATCTGTTCTTACTCCTATTTCCAGCACACTTCTTTTTTTTCTGTTTCATCCCCGAGTTTAACTCATTTTAGCAGTACTGGAGCTCATTCTGTGACATTTTGCTACAGGGAAAACCCATGTTTATTTCCATACAATTTAATAGACCCAATCAAACAATGAATATGCAAATTCTGAAAATAGCAAGACACTTTTTTTCAAAGAGAGCTGTGAAAAAAAAAGAAAACTGTCTACTTATAAATACAGAACCAAAATGCTAGAGAGCAGCTGTAACGAATGTTGCGATACAGAACAAGTATTATAATTAGCCTCTAGACGCTACAAAGGAATATATGAGACACTGCCCAGATCAACAAATAGAATAAAGAAAATATGATTTAATTACACTAAAAAATGAATAGGGACAGAACTAGAACTCAGTGAAGTTTACAGATTAATAGTTTATTCACTGCCAAACTGAGAAGAGACGAGAAATATTTGCATATATGAATGGCATTTCAAGCAAAAAAGGGAGAATTTTCCATGCTGGTGAGAAAGACAAGAATAAGTGGCAAAAAACCTGGCCTAAGCTTGGCTTGTTATTACCTTTGGCACTCTGATGCCAAGAATTTCCTAGCTGCTTAAGCAAATTTCTGTCTATGCTTTGAAGCAGCATAAAAGCTTGGGAACGTGATCTGACAAACACATCTGAAAATTCAGTTAAACCATCCATAAACAAAACGGGAGGAAGTAACTAAGCAAACATGCTGTTATGTATAAATAACTCTGGGTCCTTGTGCAGTCATTTGTCTGTTTAAAAGAGCCTAATTTATTTGTTTTCCCAGGGTTTCCTTTCACAGATGCTGCAAAGAGATTTTTTCCCCCTCTTCCTTTCTGCAGGATTGTAACTGCAATGTCCATTAGGGAGGATTATTTTGAGAAATAGTTTCCCCATCTGTTGGCTCTTTTAAACAGTGTTAAGTAGTATTTTTTTCTCTCTGGAAAAAGCTGTCTATGTATTACCACTGCACAGCAGAAGCCCAGAATGAGCACGTAGGAAAAGCAACTTAATAGCCTCAAAGAACAATGTTTGTTTCACTGAAAATAAGGATGGTCTTATATTCAGATGGAAAATTATAGTCGTAAAAACAAAGAGTACATCTATTAATGCACTGTAACCTGTGGCTTTAATACCTTCAGATCTCAACAATGCACTCTGCCTGCAAGAAATGCCACTTTTTGTTCTCCTCTCTGGTGAAGCCTTAGTGGAGAAGCCTGGGAGCTGGCAGCACAGGGGCACAGCAGTGCTCTTTCTCACCCTTCAGAGAGAAATTGTCCATGAAGCGCCAGGATAGCTCTGTGTTTCCCTGCCTGGGTATTTCAAAGCCACACTCTGGGTGGTAGGGTGAGCTTATCTATTTCAAGAATGAAAAAAAGGAAATTTCACATGTAAAAAACTATTTCAGGGCCAGTAGGATAATCAGCTTCAAAGCAAGTTGAAATGTCTTTATTTTTCATTTCACATATCTCCACCGATGTCTGTGAAATTTCAGTTTGGAATCTATGCTCCTGATCTTTGCCACACCTCTCTATTTTTCCTAGAATCTGTTCCACAGACCCTCATGAATAATACATAAACAAGTAAATGTTTTGCTGCTGGTTATGCAAACGTGCTACCTGAGAGGCATAAAGAGTTGCTGGTGTTATTCCTCCGTATTGCCCTGAAATGATACAAAACTTACTTCAGAAGTATCTCTGAAAAACCCAATCATTTAATTTCCTTTTGAATTCTAGTTTAAATAATGGTGCGGGCGCCCACTCCTAAACATCCAGGTACAAAAGCAGCAGGTCAGCCTTTATTCCTGGATTCCCACTGTCATCGCTGTTGTTGACATCATCTGACAAAGATGAAAGTGTACAGTCCATTCATTTCTCGGCTTATTCTTTGGGGAAAGTATGATAAATTAAATCAGTATTTCATTAATTAAAAGGAACAAAAGTTTCAGGAAAATAAATCTTGGTTTATAGCTTCTGAGACAGTATTCTAAAGAAAGAATAATTCAATTATTCAACCATAATTAAAAAGTACTTGAAAGCCTCCTTCTAATGGTTTCTTGCAGTACCAATTCATGAGTGGATTCACTACTGTGTGAGGACAGTACACTTCATTTTCAAGCGGATAAACTTTCAGATTTTCCCATTTTAATATCTACCTGGTTCTATGTATTTAACTGTAACTACAGGGATACTCAAAATGAAGCTTCCTCATAGCAGCTGGTTTAGTTCCATTTTTCTTGTTTTGCTTTAATTTTTATTAATATATACATTACTATTCATCTTAGTCTAAGCCCCTGGAATAATAGCACACACATCTCAAGGCCTTCAGATTTCAAACTAGGTAATGCAGCCTAATCATGATTATCACATGATCAATTTTAATAATAGCACAATTATTTAATTCTTACCATTGCTTATAATAATCAGTATCCTAACCTACAAAGACATTATAGTGGTTTGTATGTTTAAATTTATTTGAACTTACTTTTTTTTTCCAGTTATTTTTGCTTTAAAATGCAATTTAATTTACCAAAGTTCTAATGGGATTGTGTTGAAACATGAACTCATTAGTTGTAACAGCCCCTCTGATAATAAAGCCTTTGCTGTAAACAAACTGGGAAACTAATATAGCTTCCTTTGAAAATAAAGGCCGTTTACAGGTTTGGGTTTTTTTTCACCATAAGAAGGCGCCCAAAGCACCGAGCATAGAGAGCAGACACAAATAAATAAAAAATATATACGCCTGGGAAGCTGCCAGCGGCAGTTATTTCACAATTCGTTTTTTTAAATTTAAAAGAAATATTAATTATAGTGATCTCAGTCTGGTTTAGCCATCAGTTTTACATTTTGCAGTTTGTTGTTCAAATTCTGTACTACAGTAGACTGGACGCACCACCACCAAGTTTGTCACTGACACCAAACTGGGGTGTGCTGTCCATGTGCTTGAGGGCAGGGCTGCCACTGAGAGAAGCTTGCATAGGCTGAAGGAATGGGACGACAAGAATACCATGAAATTCAACAAAACCAGACAAAAAATACTGCATATGGGACGTACTCATTCCCCACCATGGTAAGGGCTGGGAACTCACTGGCAGGGAAGCAGGAAGAAACAGGAGCACTGTGTCCTGGCAGTCACAAAGGCAAACAGTAAGGAGGTCATCATTCACCTTCACCTGGCCTCATCAGACCACACCTGGGCACTGTGTCCTTTTTGGGGGCCCCAGTACAGGAAAGTTACTGATAAACTTGAGTGAGCCCTGAAAGTGGCTGCACACGGAGCAGCTCCCCAGGACCACCAGGTAGGAACCCTCAGAGTCCCAGAGAAATGGGTCATTAACCAAAGCAGGGTTAGAAATAATTCACTATGAGCACCATTAAGGATTGGAATGAATAACCCAGAGAGGTTGTGAAATCTCTATCCCCAAAGCTTTTTCAGACCTGCCCGGGAAAAGTCTGGCTTAAATTCAGTCTATGCTGACACTCCTTTTGAGTAGGAGGTGGGATGAGAGACCTCATAAGAGTCCCTTCCTGCCTGTTGTCCGATTCTCTGAGTAAATCCCAACAATGTACCCAGGCCTCAGGTGTCAGCCTGATGATAATTTACTTTTTCCTATGACAGGTTTGTAGAGAGGTTTTGTGTTCTCAGTCCCAGTTCCAAGTGCCGAAAAAAAGTCAAATAATAAAGTCACAGAGTACACAATGTCTGTACTTCCTGTCACCGTATGGCCTCAAAGCAGCTCCTGAAGACTCATTTCATCTGAGAAAAGAAACTGTGGTAGCCAGTTAAGGACAAAGATGTGAGTGTAAGCCTTCACAGAACAGGGAATGTTTATTTCAGTATACACTTGACTTACTAAGTGGCATACATAGATGATACAGACCTACATCACTTCATTTTCCCTTGATGAGTCACTGTTTAAAATATATTAAGAAGCTTGTATTTTGGGCCATTAGGATTCTTGAAAACTTAAAACCATACAGAAACATTGAAACAGAATTTGTTAATATTGGTAAAAACCAGGGTCTAGTCCGCAACTGAGATTATCGTCAGGCAACCTGCATTTCAGGTCTCAGATTCTTTGTTATTATAAGGTTCATGTTATTTATAGGTGCAAAAGAGGACACTCTAAGGAAATTATGCTAGTCTTTAATGTTTCAAACACACAAAAAAGACAAGCAGACACACAAACAGGAAAGAGGAATAAAAGCCTTACAGGTCTCTTGCAGTCACAGCAATTTGAAGAGATTTTCAATGCAGTTTTGTTCTGAGTATGTTGTAATACAAGACCAAATAACATAAAAGTAATATGGTCAGTTTTTTCTTAGGAATATTTTCCTGAAAATCATTACTTATCAGTGGACTTTCATGTCAGAACTTGAGAGACAGAGATGAAAAGACGTTATAAAATTTATATGTATCATTGGAAATAACTTTTTTCCCTTCATTTTCTTTTGATCTTGTAAGCAATACTCCTAATTTGCCATTACTTTTTCTCCATTTGCTTATAACTCATGCCTGATTTCTCATTACCTTTAATACGTGTAATTTTCCTCATTATTTTTTCTCATCTAAATAATGAAAATTGCATGCCTTTATTTTTATGGCATCAAATGTTTTTATTGCCCTTTAACCTATTAAATGAATGAATTTCTATCAGTTCTTAGAGATAACAATATATGTGGGAGACCACTTTTGTGTTTCAACACTTAGCTGAACAATTCTCTGTTTAATTTCAGCTCATTTTTTAACTTACATAGAGCGCTTATCTATCAGTCATCTCTCAGAAAGCAACATTGAAGGGGCCTCATACACATATTTCACCGCAGCAGACTGTTTCACTGCTCTGCCATTCCCACCATAGCAATTTATTTCCAAGTTATCTAAAGATAATTAATCTATGAAATTGTGATAAATCTCGATCATCCTACAAACCAGAAATAGCAGCTATTCCCTTCCTCATTCCACCAGGACATATTTGAAACTTGGGCATAATTCCTCTCAGACTAAAGTGCCTTTACCCCATTTTTTTTCACTTTTTCTTTGAAAATATTTTCCAAGATTTCTGGCCATTCTTTCTGAACATTTGGAAATTCATTGTATTTTTTTCAGATCCACTTCTATTTTTTTAAGGTCTAACCCTATCCCCTACCATGCCAAACCCCCTCCTGATTCTGGCTTGGCCTCCTTACTGAATATAGTGAGGATATTATTCATACTATCATCCAGATCATTAATATACTTAGTAATAAAGCATCCAGATAAACACTTCATGAATCCTGCATTTTAAAATCAAAGCACTGAAAATAACTGAGAACAAATTTCTAGACCTAGATCATGCATCCCTAGTTTGCTCACGAGAGAACCATACACAGTATCAGCACTCCAGAGTGAAGATGTGCACTCCTTGGCTGTGAGCACACGGGGACTGTTCTCAGGTATCATTTCCAATGTGTATTTGCCTCCACTGTATAGAATGTGTTACTTCAAAATGCTGAAAGTTTCTTAATAGAGATGAAAAAAGAGCTTACCCTGAGCAGGAAACATGGTCATTATGCTGTCATGCCTCCTTACTCTTGCATAATATAAAACTTTAGCACAGATTTTTTCTGTTTTTTCATCTTTCTTAAAATGAGATAACGGCCTGCTTCCCTTCTGCAGGAAAAAACCACACTTTATGGCCTACTCTTCCACTAATGTTTTGGAAAAAGATATCAAAATACATTTCTAATGATTGTACAGAGTGTACGTAACGTTCTCTTGGCAAGGCTGTCTGTAACACTTTCACAGCAATAGGCTGCACAGACCTTAGTGCTCTGGATCCATTCCTGATGTAGGCATTCCTGCTCCACTCAACCTGCACAAACACATCTTTGTGCCCAACGGTGGTCCTACAGGAAGTTCTTGGTCACATTGACTTGGGGAGGAGACACTGCCTTGCTGATGGAAATAGACTTTGAATATTGCAGTCATAGGAAATAATGAGACATCAAAATCTATCTTAAGATTATGCTAGCTGTCTCAAGGAAATACAGAATCTGGCATGAAAATACAGAGCTTTTTGCTCTGTGTTAGCAAACACTAAGTAAAATGCCAAAACTACATTGTACATCAAATCAGATTTTCCATACAAAAGGGATGACAACCACAGAAAAAGTCAATGCGGCTGAGTCTGATAGAAAGAGTGGCATGTTCTGAATATTTGCCATAATACTGACATTGAGACCAGTGTCTTAAAATACTCAGAGATAACGTTAGGTTTTGTATTGCTAAATCTCACCTTTTTACTTCTAGATCTCACTTTCCTCATACAAAGGAAAATCAGAAACAGCAAAAATAACTTTACTGAGAAAACAGTGATTCCAATTGTGAAAACTGACATTCTGTGACTGAAATGTTTTCTGTTGAGTAGTGGCCTTTCCTTGCATTAATGAAAACAAAGCACCTCCTTGTGCAAAATAAGACCTGGACTTAGAGCACTGTGATGTTATGGACAGCAATTAAACATGCTCTAAATTCTCAGCAAAATTTGTGAGACTTGAGCTTAGGCTTTATTCTGAGCATGCCTTTCAAGCTGCTTCCTGTGACCTCTTGTCAGGAATCTGCAGATTTTACTCTTCTGAAAAATATACATATTTGTGGAAAAATCATTAAAATACTTATTTCCAAAAGAAGTAAATCACGCTTAAGACAGCTGAAGTCTTTTTCTTGTGCAGAAACCAAATATCCAGTATCGATGTTGATCATTACAGTATAGATACGGGGAAACTAATAAATGAATGAACCACTGAATGTTTTCCTGGTCTATGAGAACCACCATTCTTCATCTGGGAATAAAAATAATATTGTAGATGTGCACAGTTTAAATGAACAGATTTAGCATACTCAAGAGGGCTGGGGTTTTTTTGGTAAGGGTAAATAAGAAAAATTCTTAAATTTTTAATTTTCTGAGAGCATAAAAAAATATACTCTTTAAAGAAAATGAATTGCACAAATAAAGATAAAATGCAGGACTCTTCCTCACTTCATCATTCACCTATACCTTAAGATGAAATAGAGTAATAGTGAAGGCTTTTAATATAATGGCAAACTGGCTGTTAGCAGTATGAAATAACTGAGTATTGACAGCTCTCTGTTATTTAGAACATTAACAAATAATTCACAGAATACATTAATTCTGCCCATTCTGAGTACACACAGATGAAAATACATTTGCAAGCACAGTGGTCCACCACATGTTCGTTTCTTAGAAGATGTCAAGAATACCTCTTTCATTCCAACGGACACATATTCAAGTACAAGAACATAGTTATTGAGAAGTACCCGTTCAAAATTCTTTCCTCAAATTTCTAATGTGTCTTCCCCTTTGGTATTCAGTGCTACTTCTGTGCACACTCTATTGCTCCCTTTCTCGTTGCTGAATAAAGAATACATGCAGTTCCAAATTTACTTAAGCCATGCAGGTACTGAAAGTAAACCTCCAAAAGAAGTATGCAAGTGGGTTGAATGACCACTGATCATAACTACACTTGAAAGAGCTGAACCAAACTCCCCATATGATGCAAGCAGGGGTTCCCTTATTCCTCCATGTAAAGATTCTGGCATCATCCCAGAAGTGACAACAGCATTGCCTGTCTGTGTCTCTCACTCTTTACTTTCAGACGCGAGAGGAGGACAACTCTAGCATCCTCCATTCCCCTTCATTTCGTGCTTGACTACAGGAAGCAGGGTCTGCCTTCCTGGGATGGTTTCAAAAGCCACCAATCTTAAACTTAGAGATTCAGCACAAGGTATGGGGAGAAAGCTATAGTTTGAACACAGAGTTTTGACCTAACCTCTTTGTACAGTATAAACCTCAAAATACCGCACAAGAAAGCCTCCTAAAGACAAATATATATGAATATATGTATCAATATATGGCTCCTGAAAATTCTGCTTTTTTGAAATTCTTGTAGAGCAAGTTATTAATGAAGTTATTAATAAAACTGGTCGGAAAACACCCATTATTGTGTTCCTCACAGAAAGTATCTTGGTATGGTGATTTCACAGAATCATAGAATGGTTATAGTTGAAAGGGACCTGAAAGATCAAGTTCCAACCCCCCTGCCCTGAGCAGGGACACCTCCCACTACAGCAGGTTGCCCAAAGCCCCATCCAGCCTGGCCTTGAACACCTTCAGGGATGGAGCATCCACAGCTTCTCTGGGCAACCTGCTCCAGGCCCTAACCACCCACACAGTACAATGTTTCTTCCTAATATCTACTCTAAATCTCCCCTCTTCCATTTTGAAGCTGTTACCCCTTGTCCTTTTGCTATGCTTCCTGACCAAGAGTCCCTCTCCAGCTCTCCTGTAGGCTCCCTTCAGATACTGGAAGGCAGAAGAATTTAGTGTAATGGAACTGGCTCCTCTAGGTTATATTCCAGGGTAAGAAAGCTTTCTTGGGTCAGTGGCAGGGAGATGGGGAATGCAGTTTGCTGAAAGAGTTTTATGATAACAGAATCTTAGATGTTCACAGCACAAAATAGCATTTGTTAAGTCTGTTGCTGGCAGGAGCTTGTAAATTTAAGTACAGCGAGAGAGCTCTTAGCCAAAAACTTGTTTTCTTTGCTGTTTTAGCACAAGATCAAAGCATATAAACAAACACAGTATTTTAGGTTTGTGTTGTGGTTCATTTAGACTACCAGCATTTTTTCCTCTAAGTCAAATACTCAGAAAGTTATTGCTTGGAATAGAAACCTGATGAAACCATTTAAATAAAAATATTTCTGAAGAAAGTCCACTTTGCATAAAAACTTGAAATACCACTGCATACATATTTTAAGAAAGAATTCCCATTTTTTTTATTGCTAAGCTCTAAAATAATTCTGTAAAAATAAATTTCTGAAACAGGACAAGATTTGGGCTTTTTAAAACATGCCGTAGGTTGAATCCTCTAAGAAGGAGGTATATTTAGATTGAGGAGAAAGTTTTTACTGTGAGGGTGTTGAGACACTGGCCCAAGTTGCCCAGAGAAGATGTGGATGCCCCATCCCTGGAGGTGTTCAAGGCCAGGCTGGATGAGGCTTTGAGCAACCTTGTCTGGTTGGAGGAGTCCCTGCACAGGAAAGGGGGGTTGGAACTAGATGATCTTTCAGGTCCCTTCCAACCTAAACCATTCTATGATCTATGAATCTAAGACTGGCTTCAGCTTGATGACTTTCTCAAAAGAATTATTATTTTTGCCTTTTAAGTCTTATCTGTTCTGTTATTTTGACAGCTCAAGTGAATCACCTTAGTTCTAATAAAGAGCACTGAAACAATGTTTAAATTATACTATTTCAGTTAAATAATAAAATCTACCTGGTGTCCTACTTTGCCAATCTAGAATATCCATATTCTACACAATGATATGCAATTTGTCTGACTCCTCCATCCAATATTTACCAAGGAAAAGTATAACTGAGATTCAGCATTAAGAAGTGGCTATATTTAGTTATATAACAATAAATAATTAGATTTAAGTTACATTTGCCAAAATAGACAGATCTGTATTTGGACACATGATGCACTATAGTTTTGAGCTCATCCACTTAGTACTGATAACTGTGTTCTTAGTCCAGCAGTAAAGAATGGACTTGCTCTTCAGTCCATCTCCATAGCACTCCTTCACAAAATATCTGTATTCTGTGCACATGAATTAAAAGAGAACTACGTGTCTAGGTCATCTAAAGGAAAGGTCCACCCATGGTCCCTTGACTTGGCAGTAAGTAGACAGACCTGGCAGTTAATAGAGCATTTTCTCCACCAGTGAGATAAACTAGCAGGGTAATAGGAAAATAACCACACAACCACAAACACTTGTGTAAATAAATGAATGTACAAAAACATGGGATACCTTTCTTCTAGGAGTTTTCCAAGATTAATTTTTAATAGTTTCTATTTTTCCTGTACATTTCTACCCCAACTGATGTGCAGAAAATGTATTAGAAGATAGGCCATGAGAAAAGTGAGAGATTGTATCAAATCCTAGAATTCCATCTAAGAAAAGTTTTATATTGCATGTCATTTTCCTCTTGAATTAATTATTAAATATATTTGCCCAGGGCTAGAATATGCTAGGACAATCTTGGAGAAAACCAAAATGTTATCAATGTCATTACTACTACTATAGAATATATATTTATATATAGCTTGAAACAAGCTATTTTTAAAAACATTTATGCATTTCAAGAGGCCGTTTTTATAACTAAGGTATTTTATTTCTGGATAAAAATAATTTGAAACAATTAATATATTTTTCTAACCATCAAAACATTACTTAATATTACTACTTAAGAGATTTGTAAATCTTTACTGAACAATTTACCTACCTAGATATTTTTGGTTTTTGCCTTCAAGAAACCATTCTTAAGATGACCCATAAAAGCCTCTCACCCAAATCGGATGCCTTCTGAGAGACAGTGAAATTGTCTTTTTTGGAATATTTTTGTTGGGTTTTTTTTTTTGTTTGTTTGTTTGTTTTTTATCTAAAACAACACAAGGAATTACAAGTTGAAATGGAATGTACTTCCAGATACAAACATGTGATAAAAGAAAAAAAATAATTTGTGAATAACTTGTCAATATATGACAATATCCTTTTCTTAAATTTATCTTTTTTTTTTTTTTTTACTTTTGCATTTGCTTTTTCACACGTCTTTTGTCTTCTTTGTTACTGTATGATGTAGCATTTGAAAAAATAACTTTAGAGCAGGGAAAAAATAATTTTAGAGTGAGGGAAAAGCCATGTTTTCTTTGGGCTTTAAAGATGCAGACACCTCAGGAAGTCAATGGGAGCTGAGAACCTCCTTGTAAACAGACAAGCTGTCAGCCACAGAGCAGTAAGATACCCTTGTGAATATGAATCCATCTAATATAGAATGCCTGTTGTTGGAACAATCTCTTCTGTGTTCAGTTATCCTACATAGGACATTTTTTCCATAAAAACCTTTAAGTCATTTGTTGTGAAGATACCACATTTGCGCTCTGGGGCAAATGACCACAAAAGGTGTTCAGGAAAACATTTCACACTCAGCAGCATCCTCATGTAAATTGTGTTATTTGTGATAATTTATCAGGACGGAATTCTAAACGTCACTGTCTGATCCAAGCTTGTGGGCACAAAAAGCAGAACCCTGTGCTTCAAAGACCACACATGTTCAAATAGAAAAGAGCCTATTAGATCTTTGTTCTCTGTAGTAGTTGTATATGCTACATTTTTTCACAGCAAAGGTTATGACTGTAACCAGAGATTATAATACTGAAATGCATTAAACATAAAACCCGGTTTTGCCTTCTCTTCTTCCAGGCCAAGATTGCAACAGACTGCAACGATAGAGTTGCATTTCAAATGACTTAGAACAAAACCACTATTTCTTGATTATTGGTGGATAAGTTTCACATGTCGAGGCCAGGTACTTTGATATCTAAATGATGTTAGCTATAGTATCTACTATCTAGGAGCACTGAAACACCTGACTTGGCCTTTGAGTGGTCTACTGACTTCATCACAGGCCAAAGTCCCCAGTTCCCAATATCTATGCTGGGGCCCAAGTGTCAATTGCACACATTTGAAAATAAAATTAAAGTAGATGCACCGGAGATAAAAAATCAATCATAAAGTGATGATGCAAGTTTTAATATGCAGAGCAATCTACACCACCCTCAGTGAATGCTTGTCCATCAAAAGTCATGGGTACTCAATTAACAAGGCAAAAAGAAGGTACAGCTAATAGAGTATCTCCAGGAATAATAGGATCAATTGGCTGTGTATTTCCTAATGAACTCTAAGCAGTCAAAGATGAGTATTACAATATCTAACTCCTTTTGACACATCCTCTGTGTGATGGGAAGCCTGGGAAAAAAACCCTACAATTTGAAACAGGCAGGTTTTTCTTGTGTTGCAGGCCCCTTGACTCGCTCAACAAGAATAATGAGCTGGACCTCTGGAGTGAAACTGCATAACCATTTTTCTGGAAGTCCAGGAACTATGTCCAGACAAGAAGGATGTGAAACATTTTGTGACAAGTTTCGGTAAGTACAATGTAAAGCAGCCACAGCTGTAGCCAAGACAATACTTATTTGCTCAGTTCAAATTCTCAGATATCGGCAATTTTGATTCCCTCATCAAAATATACACAACATTATTAACCTTCAAAGCAATGTTCTGATAACCAATGAGAGAGATGACAGCAATAAAATCACAGAAGTGTCATGTTCACAGGTAACAAGCCTTACGAGCAAATGATGGTATCTCAATGTACATACATACATACATACATACATATATACGTCCTAAGAGAGATATGGGGAGAGTATTTGGAATACTTTATAACATTTTGTCTCTGAAGCAACTGCATTTGACAAGTTGGTGAAGTGACTTAATTAAGATTAGGACTCTTGGAAATATAAAGAACCAGGTTCATAACTTGTTACTTTGTTTGGAAACACTATTAAAATACAGTGACAGAATTATCAGAGAACTATCCAGGGGCCAATGTTTTTCATTCAAATAATAACACTGACCTATTGCTTATTGTAGTTAAATATATTTTGTTTGGAAATTAAAAAAAAAAAAAACTTGATTGGTGGCTGAAGGCTAGATCTATGGTTTTTTGAGAATCTGGGACAGCAACTACTGTAACTGTGCATTTTTGTTGGATAAATTTCATTCTGCATTTGGTCACTGGGAATTACCAAACTGGGCTGGATATTGGCAGGTTTGAGCAGGATCCAAGTGCCAAATCTGGTTCAGACTATACTCAGTCCAGACGGTAATTTTGACGCTTTTATTATATTAGGAGCACTTAACTTTCTTTCTGTTCAAGGGTTCTTTAGAAGAATTCTTCATTTCCCCTTTGATTTTTAGAAAGATGAGATTTGAACTGAAACAGTGTCAGGTCACATCTCCCGGTTTCTGATGATTATGTTTGCACATCAATCTCTCAGTTTAGAAACAGCACTGGGGAGGCTTGGTGCTGTCTATATTTACTTTGGTTTTAGGCAAGAAAAACTGGGGAGATAAAATATTGTTATTGTAGGTCATGGTCCAGGCACCTATTTTAGATTAACATGCTCTTATCTTACTTTGGGAACTAATGAGTTTCCCTGAATTTTTTACTTCACTGATAGCTGCTGAATGGCATTTTTGGACAATGGAACTCGGGATTCTGGTTCCAAAATTTGGCAAGTTCCAGCTTTTATAGCTATCTAGTGTTTCCCCTCTGGCCAGGAAGTATTTCCTGTGTCTGCGTAGCCTAATTTTATTAGGGGGAGGGGAGATAAAAACCTTGCATATTCCCCCTAATCCTATCGCACACTAAATCATCTCATTCATACTGACTCCACCAATGCTGCTTTCCCCATTTCCCGAGTTACTTAGCAACAACCATCCCTCCCTTTTCCACTCCCCTATCCATCCTTTCATTTTTTTCCCCTTTGCAATCACGATTTCCAGGCTGTTTAGAAAAATGAGGATGCTCAGCAGCATAGGGCAAGCTTTTCCTTCCAGCCTCCCTTTTTATGCCTGCCAAATCCTCCTCGCCTCCAAAATGAAAATCCAGGCTGCCTGCATATGTGTAATCAAAGGTTAAAAAGCACCCCGGCTGACACCACGCATGTGTTAATCTGTGCTGCAGCAGAGTGCATCATTTCCACTTTGACCTCAGAGTTAATCTGCATTCAGCCAGAAGCTCCATTGCTTTATTCTTTCTTTTCATTTACCGCCCTCCTCCCCCCGCCATTTACTTTGTCTATTACTTTATCGGATTTTGTTGCATGTGTGTGAGTGATTCTGTCAATGCATGCATGTGTATATATTTCTTCTTTCCCTGACTTTTTATTCTGTGACTTTCTGTGGTTTTGCTGTATTTTTTTTTTTCTCTTTTCTCCCAATTATATTATTCCCCTAGAGTTGGAAGCTGCTGCCTGCTGCCTGAGCTGACGTTTTCTGATTATATCTGCAAAGGGCTTGTGCAGATCTAATTTCTGTCCCCCTGCATATTAATTCCCGCAGCTGGGCGCGATGTATCATCCCACTGACGGGACCTGGTAGGGAGGGGGAGAGAACCACTACCAAAAAAAAAAATTAAAGAAGGGGACGGATCCATCTGCAACCAAGAGGAAAGGGGAAAANATTCATCTGCCTCCTAGCAGCTGAGATCTTACAATGTTTTATTTCTCTTACAATTGTTGTCGCTCTGAAATGGCCAGGGAGGGTAAGCAGCGGGTGTGTGTGATGGTGGTACATGCCGGGTGTTTCACAGAATTTGATGCCATATTAACGATGCCTTTTATGTCTGAATTCTTGTTTGCTACAGTGCATGGAGTTATAAATGCAGCTGTGTTTTGTGGGCAGAATGTCAGTGCATTCACGCTTGTTTTCACCTAAGCAGCCACATCATGGCTGTGCCTGGGGCTGAGGGATGCGAAGCGCCGTCCGTGGGGAGCCGGGGCGAGGCTGTAGGACCAAGGACAGAGCCCCAGCCCCCGCCGCCGCTCCCCGGGCCGGCAGCAGGGCGCTGCCCGCGGCCCCCGGTTACCCCCACTGCTTCCATGCTGATGGGATGTCATAGCGTTCGCCCATCATATGAGATGAATGTTTACAATAGCATTTACCTCCCCCCCCCCACCATGTACTGTGAGAAGAGAAGCTGTGCATGCTACATATGTGTGTTGTACACATGTAAAGAAGTCAAAATCTCAACAGCAGAGGAAGCAGTAGTTTATATGTGGATGAGTATAAAGTGGAGGGGGTTTGGGGGGGGGAGTGAGTATTGCTGCAGTGCCAAGCGTTACGCTGAAGCAGACATTCCTGCAAAAATCTGTGGACTGTGCATTTAACAGATTAGATGAGAAAGTAGCACTGCATTGCAAAGTACCTGGCCTTCCAAGCAGTAACAGACTCTTCCTTACAGCTGCATAACCCGTGTTGTCACTGAGACATCAGAGAAGTTAGTGCACACTCTATTTTCTACTATTAATGCTGCATTCGTACAGGCTCCTCATTCAAATTTACCTTCTTTCTTCTCCCCTCCTTTTACCTGGACACTACCATACTAAAAAGTGGGTTCTTCCTGTTTGCTGTTTAACAAAAATCACACGTCGTATTTGCAGTGGTAGGATTTTAGTTCTAAGCAAAATAAAAGGCCAAAATTATTGGCCAGGGAAATTAAAAGTTGCTGGGTTTCAGAGTAACTTTCTTCACATAAAAAGGACTTTGTGAAGAACTCCTGTGAAAAGAAGCTGAAAATGGAGTAGAAAGTGAAATAAAACTCGGTGAGCCTACCATGAGGGATAGTTTATTACTAGGAGCAAGACAGGTGTAAGTTATCTCTGATTCTTACACAATCACTTATGATCACTATGCGAATAAAGCAATGGAAAATGAGTGTATACAGGATTTAAAGAACACGGGGTCTCAGATTATTTTAACATAAAACTTGCATTACAGTAACCCCAGACATTTATTTTAACACATTTTCTTCTTTTCACTCATTGTTCAGAATAAAACAGCCTGGGAGGAATTTGGCCAAAACTATTTCATAAGCTTTCAAAGAAACTCTTCATAATGCATATTAAAGTTTTATCTCAGTAAAAGACTGTTTTCTGTTCAATGCCATCTGATAGCCAAGATGGTTTCCTCTGACAGCTTCCTGACCTCATAAAGAACAAATAATAGATGGGGAAACAATATTAAAAAGCTACAAGGGGAAAATTATCCTTAATGCTTTATGAAAATATTGTAAATGAGTCAACATGCAAATATAGTTTTAATTCTAATATTCAGGACACTTCTCTCCTTCTGTTGTGGAAGAAACCCTACTCTCAGTTTTGGAATCTCATGGACCAAAATAGATTTACAAAAGTTGAATTTAGATACCATTTGTCTATAGCCAGAATCAAAATTCTTCTTTGTTAAAAACTCATCAAACACTTCAGAAAGAGGGGAGTATCGTTGTGGTATGAGTCAATTGTCTTGGACACTGAAATTCTTGAGGCCAATGCAACTGAACACTGGTGTATGTGCTCCATGTTATGCATGTGAATGAAAGTGTTGACATCAATCAGAATACACATGAAAGTTTAAGTACTTGCAGATTTAGGATTAAAGTAATTGAAATAATAAAAATGGATAACCAATATTTTGAGGAAGCTTGTCCCCTATTAATACAAAAAATACTATATAGAGAAATTAATTGTTGCACAGCTGTTGGTATTTAGAAGATTAGAGAAAGAAAAGGAAAGTTAAGGCATCCCTCAGGCATTAATGGAAGTAGCTAAAATTCTAGCATTGACTTCAGCAAACCATGATTTGAATGAGTTCAGAACAGATGTCACATTACAGCACTGCAGCATTTTACCCTTACAATAAGTTTCTGTATTTTATTACATGCAGAGAGCACATCCTTACAACTGTGCACAGTTCCAATTCGTTTCTTGATGTTTGTAACTGCACTGCAAACTTCTTTTCTTGCCTAGAGTCCCCCCATGATCTCATCACTCAGACCACTCTAACAGCACTGTGCCATCCATCAGATTGACAGCAGCCATGCTTCAGTGAAAATGAGTCAAACCAAAATCCACATTTCCGAAAGTTGTGCATTAAAACCTTGGGGTTTAGAAACACTTTAAAAATGTAAATAAAATAGTTTAATATTTGCACACCTCAATATGGGATTTAATTGGAAGCAATTATTTGATTACACTTATTGAACACAGAATAGGTAATTAACATGTTACATGTAACAGAGCTCACTCATCAGCAAAGTACCAAATAGATTTGAAGCTATACTCTTCATGCTATTTGCATATAGGTTTCATTAACTATTTGTTGCATAGTCTTTAGCTATAACAAATTGTCAGCAAGAATCACATGCACACAGTGCAAAGTCATGTTGTCCAGATGTGAAATTTGGGACAGTAGGTACTTCTACTTTTTCACTAGTTAGTGCCCAAGTAGTGTCCTGGCAACGTTTCTTCTATGCTGCAGCTAAATACCAAAACCTGAAAACTGTCAAGACTGATCAGAAAACCCCCACAAATAAAGCAATCATTTTAGCACGAAACTAGTTTGGTGCATATGTGAATATATGGATTTTTACTAGCAAATTACTGAACATGGGAGTAAATACAATTGTTTTGTTCTTGTAAAGCACTTGCAGTGTCAGTTGGGTTCCTGCACTGTGAGATAAGTGATACAGGAACAATGATTAAAAGGGGCATGGATGTCCCTGAGCTCAGCAGTCACTCAGCATTACTGTAAAGGTTACTAACAGTGGTTTGGTATTAATCCTGCAGCCATAGTTACTCATATACAAGTTTCCAAAGCTTTCACACAGTGTATAGCACTAATATTGAGCCAGAGGTCCCACTGAAGTCGCTCAAAGTGTTACTGGAATAAGATGTTGTCCAAATAGAGACAATTTCTCAGCTAACAAGGAACGGTCCCTTTTAAAGAAGTGAAATGACAGAAGATGTGAGTCTAGGTCTTGCTAAATGATGACTTTATCCTTCTACATCATACCATGAAATTGAATATTTAGTGTTGACTGGCCTATGTACTACAGTAACTGTTTCAGTAGAGTGGAGGACACAAGCTGTATGGACACAAGACCTGCACTCTACTTCAACATTTGAGGGGTAGTAAAGAGGGTGAGACCGCTGTTGAGCTTTGCTGTGGTCCTGACTGCCATCAGCTGGGATACAACCTTGGACCAACTATTATTGTAATAAAAAGACTATGAAAAAACACTGTTCTAAAGTAAATTTGAACAATTAAGTAAAATTCTCATTATCTTATTATTAATAACTTGATGGGGCAAACAAGATTAGAGACACAGTTTCCCTACTTGCAAGTAGATAATGATTTGGAGACGTGGATTAAGCCCTTCAACTAACTTCTGCTTTAGTGTCTATATCACCTAGCTATAACCTGCATGCCAAAATCCATGGATTTCAAAGTACTCTAATGAATATGGAAAGTGAAGTTAGAAAGTCATTCAGAAAGTTTGAATCCTTGAACATCTGAGAAGTTAAACTTAATAATAAAAGAACTATGGAAACTAACTCCCATAAAAATAACTTAGGAAATGAACCTACTCTTTTAATGTAGTATTTCCCGTATGACCCATGCATGACCATCCAAATCATGCTTTTGGGTCTTATGTTTAAACTGTTCTTGATTAGTGCTGCTCTGGAAAAAATGTCTTCTTGATATGGATTGCGTTTGCATCGCTTTCCTCTTTTGCTACGTTTGCTCTGTTGGCATATGTCAACAAATTCTGTAACAGTTGCCCAACATTTTAAAAGGAAAGAAGACTCTGACAGAGGAGGGAAAAGAAGCAAATGTCTGGTCAAAGGAAACTCCTTCCAAGTCTCAGTCCCAGTACAAATTCTTATATACTTAAGTAATGACCACCACTTTCACCAACAAGTAACTGAATTGTTAAAGGAATGCATGAATTAATAAAGGATTAGATGAAGCATTAGACACAGGTGAACAGTAACAGAAGCACATGCTCATAGAAAGGTTGATTTTCTTTCGTATTTTGCCTCTTATGCCTGCTTAGAATGTATCAGTAGATACTCAGATCAGGTCAGTACAGCACCTTGTAGGGATACGTTCAAATAAGCTCCAAAGCGTAGGCAGTTTCAAGGCCAGTGTCCTGCAATGGGGAGATGCACTGCCTCATTTGAAGCGAGCTCAGCACCACGGAGCTTTTCCCTTGTGTTCCACCACCCCAACTATAGAAGTTCTATAAATTCCTAGGTACAAAAATTCTGTTGGGGTGATCATTTGACAACCAGAATGTACTGTGGTTCTCTGCTTCCCTGGTACAGTCTGTCCTGCTGCACCACTGTACCTACAGCCCCACTCGCAGTCTGATACAGAAAAAGAGGCAGATTCTGTGAGAATGGCAGTGAAAATACAATTCCATCTGGGGGCTTGCTTAATATGAATTTGGGCTTAGAAAGTATATATATATAAATATTAAAAAATTACTGATGTAGGGATGTTAGAACCAAAGGTTTCTTTTAATTTTCATGTTTCATAGCCTATCTAGTGATGTACTTTTTCATGGACATTTATTGCAACATAAATTCCCTTTACACAGATGGTAAAGTTTGATTGTCCATTTTCCCATTTATTTCTCCTAAGAAATCAACAGCCTATCCTATACCTAATGCTGAAAGTCTCAGCAGTTTTAGGAATTGCCTTACATGATGGGCTTAGTTTTATCCTCTCAGTAATACCTGACCCACTGAAGGCCGTCTGTTGCTGAGGGAAAATCCTTACAGGTAGTTATGTGTTCCTAAGTAAGAACTGGGAAATGACCCGAAGTTAAATTCTAACTCAGTAAGAATCTTGAAGAAGTGTTTCTTACACTGCATAATGCTTTTACTTTTTGCAGAAAGCTCTCAACCTCCATTCCAGCCAACTGATTTACAATACCGCTAGATGCTTTTTTTCTTCATTCCTTCTTTCTTATTTCGCATACAACATCAGCTTAAACTTTACACTCCACTTCAGCACACAGACTGTAATGTAAATTGATCTCAAGTGGCACAAAGGTCTTGTCCTGGCCCTCTGGACATAAAGGAATTTCTCCATTCAAGAGCAGAGCTTGTTTTCCGTGAATGGACGTTCTGAAGGAGAATGAGGGAGACATTGTGGCAGTAAAAGACAAAAAACATGTTTATTTATCTCTTTTTAGAAAAGATGTGACAACTGATGATAGAAATAGACATCTTGGTACCTTCATTGGAATTAGAGGTATCCTTCTGGGCTCAAAGGTGGAGGCTGTTTACTTAAAACAAGATACATTCTTTGTATGATGAATAAAAAGACTACAGAAAGTACTAAGAAAGAAACGAACATTTCAGAAAAAGAAGTTTATCACCATAATCGGGTAACTATAATTATTATTAGGTAAGGAAGAGCCTGTTTCATAGACTAATACTAAAACTAAAGTACTTGATCACTAATGAAATTAGGGACTACAATTGCCCCTAGTGAATATATCCAAAGCACAAAAACCAGGGTGAAGAGCTATTTTAGCGGAAGGAGAGATGAGAAAGGAACAGCCGAAAGCATCTATTCTAAATGCACTGATTTTTTTTTGGACTCTAGGCTCAATATGATGACTTCTAATGACACTACATTCATTGCACGTTTCCTTTTGATACTGGATTATGGCCCAAATTGTCATGATGGTAACAGAAAGCACACCGTGAGAGGCTGAATTCACAGAGTGTGAGCACCTATAGAGTAGAGGTGCACTGTCTTTACAGGTGTTTTATTTAGGTGAGCTCCTGGCTCAGAAGAGCTCTGGTGCAGTAAGTAGGAGCTTTGCTGTTGTTTGAACTGGGCCCACTTTTCTATTTGTGATGTGCAGAAGTAACCTGCTTGTTGGATTCTTCTGAATAAAGAAGAAATTCAGCTTTGCACTAAGCCAGAAGGTGGAGAAAACAGCATTTAATGTTATCTTTGGAAACAAGAAAATAATATTACTTGCTTTTAAACTTATCATGTGAAGTAGTTAGAAATTCATTTATATCAGAATGTGTAACCAGCTCCTTCAATGTGAGAAATGTACAAAAACCTATTTTTTTTTCATCCACATGAAAAAAAGAGTGGGAAGAGGGAGATAGTGGGTACATATTTTCACAAGTTGCAGCACCTGCCAGCTGGCTGAGACAAACTGAGGTAAAAGAGGGGCGAAGGTGGTAGCTGGAAGAAAGCTATTGAGAGAACAGTGAGGATTACATCTACTGTGATTCTGAGGTATTTGTAGAGTTGTGATGGGAAATTAATATGCGAGTCTTGTCAGACTAAATATTGGGTATTCAGTCTGACACACGGTGATATCCTCTTATTTATATAACCGGGTAATATTTTTAACATAACTACTGTCAAAAAAAAGGAGGCTTTAATGCTGCTGAAAGCCATCAGTGACTGCATAAGCAGACGAGAACTGTAGCAAACACCTTCCCATGTAAATGACTGCTTCAGCTGCACAGTGCTTCTTCACATGATGTCCTAAGTGACATGGAAGAAGTTGACTACAGAACTCTTACTTGTTTTCTCTTCTACAAAGGGCATAAAGCACCAAATGAAACTATCACTGGCTGCCCAGAAACTTATGGAAATGGTTTTCTTTCTAATCAGTGAGGTAATGCAGAGCCCAAAGATTTATGCAGACTCAAAAAGAAGAAAGATACTTCAAAGTCCATTAAACTCTGTGGTAACATTTTGTTACAGGAACTCTCTAGCTGCGTGTTTCTGGAAGTGGAGAGATCTTGCTAGGGATGCTTGTTATATTCTTGCTCTGATGTTTTGCTCTTAGCTTCTGCTATTGGCATCTGCCAATGCAAAATACATGGCACAATATACAGCTGATGTGACCCAGAGTAATCATTATTAATCACATTATGATTACTGTATAGAGATGGCGGGTAATAGCACTTCAGTAATTTATGTATGAATCTCAATTCAGCAAATGATTATCATTAAGGAAGAAAATCAATAATGTGCAAGTCAGATTTTCTGATCTACAGGATCAGTTCTATTTTTTCAGATTTAGTGGAAGGACATTTTCACACATATTCAGTGAAGTACAAGACAACGCGTAGGCCTAGCTGTGAAATCTGGCCATTGTATATGAAACTAATATTACTCTTACAAGAAAGAACTTTCATCTGTTCACAGACAGCTAGAAAAACATTCAAAAAATACATTTTTACAAAACCTAAGCCAACATATACAGATTATTACCAGAAATAAAACATCAATATATGGGAAAAAAGCTATTTGGAAGAAATGAAGAATAATAACAATCATTTGGAAGAAACAGATCTACTTTTTATAGTTGCATTAGCTCTTTCCAAATGATGTAGGTAATCATGTATGAAATAGTATTTTTACTGAATGTCATCTTGGACTTTGGTGTCAGCCCTTGAGATGAAAGGCCAGCTTTTTTCTGAGCTTTTCATCATCTTGAACTTTCCGAATGCTTCATGTTCTACAGGAAAATACCAATGGCATTGATGAGAAATGCATCTAACAAAGGATCTCATGTATACCCACAAAAACCTGACAGAATTCCCTGGAAAAGAGAGGGTGATATGAGAAAATGAATGTTTTCCTTCAATAGTGATTCAATGTTATATTGTGTAACACAAATGGCATGTTCTGGTCATATGAAGCTTTTGTTAATCTGTAGTAAGGTATCTTCAGATCTAAACAGAAATCTGCCTGCTGCGACAGATTGAGGATTATCTACTGGATTCCACTTTCATTTAATTCCCTTAGATTATTTTTCAAGAGAGACAGAAAAGGAGATAGGAAAAAGATCGGAAAGGAACAATTAATATTAATGAGATAATGCTAGAAAGCCTTACCAAACTAATCAATATATCATTTGATATGTCATTAAGTGGTAATGGGTAATGTACTTCTTGGACCAATTTATCCATGCGTATGTTTGATAAAGCTGGAGAAAGTGTGTCACCAAACCAGAATGAATTATACTCATAATGGTCAGATAAAGATACCAGCCATCTCTTGGCCACCTCGAGTATCTCCTAGGAAAGGGTGGTATAGGATGTCTTTTGCTTTTCCTCTCCAAAAACTGAAAGACACAAAACATTTCACACTGTAGATTAACACGGCAAAGGCTTCAATGAGGTGTACAGCAGACAAGGCAGAACAGCTCATCAAGGAGTCTGCAGTCATCTTTCCCCCTTCTGATACCCTGAACAATGTTTCAAGTTTCTACTTTTTACTGAAATTTAGGCTTTCAAACTCCCTCTGTGTGCAGAGAAGTAATCACCTGACCCCAAAAAATCAAGAATATAATTTGATATGCAGATCATTCGCTCACGCTTATTTGCAGTAATGGCAAATATTTTCAAAACAATTGTGAAACCATTGTCCAAATAGATAACCTCACCAAAGGCAAACAAGCACGGAAATGCCACCAAGTAATTCCTACGTAATTAAAATCTGCATCAGTCTGACCTTCTACAGATGAATCACTGATAGCTCCTGGAGTTACATAACACAGAGAGTAAGGACTTTAGCTACGAGCCCCGAAGGCTGTACAGTTACTGTGAATAGGAGGCAGGACTGAAGGAGATAGAGAAGTGAACTACAAAAGCTGGAATTACACAGCATTTTTAACACAGTGACAAGAAGCCTGCTATTGCTTCAAACAGAAAATCAGCGCAGGGATTCAGAAACATGAGTTATTAAGATCAAATTAATGAAGATGACAAATGCAGGGCAACCGTTGGCATGAAGGGAAGATAGCCTGGGCATAGGTGTTGGAAGTCCAGGGAAATGCCACGCTCAAGTAAGAACACAAGTGAGAAATCTGGTAGTAGTTCTGAGTTACGCAGTCAAAGGAGAGAGAAGCAGAGAAAGGAACTACCCTTACTACAACAAGTAACTTTGGCTGGAGTAGTGGTCGTGCCGTAAGATGGCTCGGGAAAGATGATAATGCTTGTGATCCAGGTAATAATACCTATGCTGCCAAGAATTATCTTGGTAACTGAACTTGCAGACTGAAAAGACACCTTTTGGCTTCTAGATACAAATACCGCATTTTGCTCCTACAGCCTGTGAGGGCTGGGAACCCAAATATGTTAGAGTATTACAATTTGGTTTTGTAATGTTGTAAAGGAATCACTGTTCTCTTGGAAGGTAAAGATTTGGAAGAGGGAAAGGTTACCAGCAGTAAAAATATATCGTTGGTCTTTTATTAGACCAAAATAACCAACTGCTATCAAAAACTGCATTCTATTGGGATATTGGATATTTCTAAGCTCTTTGGGGCAAGGACAACCAACCTTTCATTAATAATGTTTTATTTAATTTTATTTCCCTGGTTTCTAAACGAATGCTAAAAGACCTCACTAAGCTGTTTTAAAGACCGTGCACTTCAAATGACTTCAAACCTTAATAAAGCTCTAATGCAGCACATGACATTAAAGTTACCACAAACCTTTAGGGCCAAATTCTTATCTTCCAAGTCCAGCGTAACTAATAAAGCTCTGAACACCGTATTTAAGAGGCAATGGTGAGCAACATGAAAATACTCTTCTCTGCCACTGGTTATTGTGATACAGATCCACAAATCTGCCTCCTTGGTGTCAAAAGGCCGTAAAAGTAAGAGACCTCTACTTCACCCAGGTGAGGAGAGGGTTTCTTTCTTTTGAGAGGCCACCACTGTGCCTCTAGAGAGAGTTCATTCCTCAGACATTAAATTAAGCAATTCCAAATTATTTGCTATTAATATCCAATCTCTTTTATACCCACCTAATACACTTTTACTACTTTATATCCAATTGCTTTTACTCTGGGTATACTTCTTAATAAGGATTATTTCTATAATGAGTTCCAGAATTTACAATTATTAAATATTAGTATATTACTAGATACATCTAGACATTATATGTGTGAAAACAAACTTTATATGGATTTGATTTTAAAAGGGAATTGGAATAATTTTAGCTTTACAGATTTCAAAAAGTGGATTTTATTTTAAGCTTTGAAATAAAATTAATCTTTGGCCAGAAACCAAGAATTTTAGCTCATGTGGTAACTTTGAAAAACTTCTGAGTATGTGAAGGCTTTTGGAGGGTATTACAAGAGAAAACTGTTTGCAGCTTTAATTATACAATTTGTTAAAGAAGGAAAAAAAAAAACCAAGTCAGGAAACACTATCAATTCTTCTGTTATGGTCCCCAAAGCACTATCTCTTTTTATATCCCTACACCAGATAAGCAGCAGAGGTGATTAAATTCAATGAAACATATATTCAGACAAAAAAATGAGAAACATTTCCTACCCGCAAGGGTTACTGCAGATGTAATGTTCTGAGCTCCTCAGTAAAATAGTAATTAAAGGATTTAATGAAAAAAAAACCCTCAAACACAGACGCTTAATAGTCAAATTATATCCAATCATAAATAGTACATCTTTTTAGTGGGCCTCCTCAGTTTACTTACAAGAATTCCAAACAGCATGTGAAGAACATCCTTCTTTAATAGAAACATCATGCCTGCAGTGACCCCTTGGGAAACTGGCGGAGGCAACTACGTGGGGGTCCAGCTGTGCAAAGTTTTAGACATTCAAGCCTTCAGCCAGGAAAGCACTTTCACTTGTGTTTAAGTGTTTACCAACATGGTTTTCTGCACCAGGATCAGAATACTGAGCAGTTGGCAGCATGAGAAGCATAATCCTGGAAAATCTGACAGATACAAGCTAAAAATGCCAACATTGCCAGCAAGTGAATTCCAGTTACGTTCTCTCTTCTAAATTATTTCACTGGGAATGTCTCCTGGAAAAAAGTAGAACTTGGAATAGCCCCTGTTCTTTATTTAACAAATTATTTTGAGATATGTCTGCCAAATTCCCCAGGGATTTAGGAAGATAAATTGCACATAGAGGTTTTGCCCTCTTCAAGTTTCCAGTTCTCTATGCTCACCTGATGGTCCCACCTGGCTTGAGTCATAAAAAGACTCTTTCTGTTTTTAAAAAGTTCCTGATTATGCAGTTTCAGTAAGATCCACAAAGGACCAACAAAATCTCTGATTCCCCTCAGCTGGAAAAGGACTAGTTCAAGCTGACTTAGTAACGTCAGATGGTAGCAGCTGCCTGTCACTGCTTGGTCTTGTATCGATTCACCTTTAAAACTTACTGCTGTCGTGCCTTGGTGGGTGCTCCACAGGGCTCTGAGAAAGGGCCAAGGACACCTGCTGGGAATCTGGACATTGTGGCCTGAATATATGGATGTTTTGGTTTACATCCAAAACAGTTTCTGCAGCACATTTACTAGATCCTTTGACTTAGCCACAGTATGGAGCTGCAGTGATAAGGAGAAAAAAATACCCCCCCACACCTTTTATGTAATCTTTTAAACTGAAGCAATGTCTTCTTGTACTTTGTATCACTCTCTGTAGTATCTTCTGTACTATGTATTATTACACTGCTAAACATATTTTGAAATTCTAGTTACATGAGTCTACATCTCCTAGACCTGTGTTCTCCCCTCCAGGAATTTCAGAAGTAAATTGGTAACAGTTGTACCTTATAAACTTGGTTCCCAAAGCAGTTTTTCAAAATAATGTTTTTGGAATATGTTTATAGCTCCATCCACCGTTATTTCTGCCCCTTGTAGCCAGTTCCACACATTAATCAAACCCACAGTTAGCCTTGGCTTGGTCTTGGTTATTGCTCTGGTTCTTGTCCTATTTTTTGAGTTATGAGGCATCCATCTTTCTCTATCCCTGAATACTGAATACTGATAAAATAAGTTTCTTTCCTTTTCCAAAGACAAACTTCCCTTCCCTGATCATCATCAGAACAATGACAATTTATAAAATAAAATTCTATTACACTGACGAGAGATAATCAAAAAAGGTATGCCAAACTAGTCATGGAGGAAAAAGAAAAGTCTGGGAGATAGATGTTTGTATGTGTGTGAAATAGAAATTGCTCCTATTTTCCTGGTGTTTTGACTAGCCTTAATAGTCACAGTTAAACATAAGGGAAGGGAAGATTGGCTTTGCACTGATCATTATGCCTAGCCCACTCAAATGTCAAAAATTTCAGAGCTAGCTAGAATTTGCATGTTATGTGCCTTACATTTTACTTACTGGAGACTAATAGAAAGACTGATAGAACGACCAAAAAGAGAGAAATAGGGCACTGAGTGAACACATACACAGTTTTGTCTCATTAAAATAAAGCTGCAGAGTCACCATGTTACAAATTAGTTAGCAACATTAAAACAATTTACCAATATTTGAAGTTATTGGGGCTGAACTGCTCTTGACCTGCCCACACCTTGGTTTTACTTGGTTTAGCTGCCACAGCAACTTCTCTCATTGCCCAGGCATCTATGGCTACTTTGTTTGAGGTTTTGTATGGTACAACCCTAGTTTTATATAGACAACAGTAACAAGCAGTGACTCTATGACCAAAGAGTTATCTATGTAGTTACGTAGTGTGAGCAATACAAGCCTAGTGTGACAGCAGAGGCCTTGAGAAGTGGACATGGAATGCAGCAGAGAGGGGTACAAGCACAGGGTGACATTCCTATTGAATAACCCAGCCTGGGCTAGCAGAGGTGCTAACAATCCTTATCCAGAACCTAGGACGTTCATGTACCCCACAGGATGAAGGGGACCCTGACATGAAGCCATCCTGACAGTACCAACCACCAAGGAAAGGCCATCAAAATTCCACAACAAAAACCAACACAGGCCATTTCATCAAAATAAATAAATCCCAGAGGGGAAATTCAGGCACACTTGTTGACAATTTCCCTACTCAGCTGACACAGAGACATTAGCTTGCCACTTACATTCTTAATGTATCACACATCTACCCTCTTATCAGAACTAAATTCCACATCCACCTCTGCACAGTCTGTTTTATGAGCATGAGTGCAAACAGCGTCTTGCATGATACAAGTTGGGTTTATGTGGGAACACATGGGTTACTATTGGTTACCATGCATTAAAAATGAAGTTAAATCAGAAACATTGTTTAAAAAAAACCCACAAAAACCAATTTAATTTCCACCATTTGCTCACACCCATTTTGTGAATGAGTTAGCTTCATGATGAGTTAATTAAAGACACATGTATCAAGCAACTATTTTCAGTTCATTCAGCTCTTTCTTCAAGACACATTTCTGTCTAATAAACATTTCAGTAATGACACTTCCATGATCTGAAAGAAACAAGACTTAAGAATAGACTCAGAATAATCCTATACTGGTTTAAAATTTGTTTTTGGTGGGCCCCGTAATCATTCAGGATTTATCTGACCCACTTGGTTTACCAAAACACAATGGAAGTGTGATTCCCAGCAACACAATGTCATTTCTGATGGCACGGTTAGTGATTGTTTCTTCCTACCTAAAATGATGGTTTACCATCCTGCCTAGTCTTCACCAAACACAAATAAATATTAAACACTTATGCTGTAAAAACGGTTTATACCTACATGCAGAGACAATATAACTCAGCTTATCATATTAGCAGGACACTAGTCCTTTAACTGGGGTAAGCATTCAACGTTTTGACTCCCAGCCCAACACTGGGAGCATCACATTAGAGTGCTTTCCCATGTTCTGAGACACAGAAGATGAGAAACAGTGACAGATTTAATTCTAATGAGGATTTATATTCAGTTTAACTTGAGTTTTGAAGCTCACATCTGTAGGCAAAAAAAAAAAGAAAGGTATTCTAAATCTCAAAAAAAGGCTCAGGTGGGAAACTCAACAAGGAAAACTGCTGACATTTCTAGGACCTGACATGTTTGTTTTTAAACACTGACAGATAATGACAGGGAAATTACAACACCATGAACAATTAATTCCAGAAGTTACTTCCTTCTGGGTGCCATCACCATAGTGAGAAAATTTAGAACAAGTTGTGCAAGTATCCTGAACAGTCATGAATATAAGTACCTTGTAGGGTATTACAGAACAAGGACCTTTATGTTTTTCATTTTTCAAATCTAATCAAGCAATAGGATTGGGGGTTTTGAGCTTATGTTGTTTAAACAGCTGGCTGGAGAGCATCCGTGTTTTCCTAATCCTACTCACTGAAAACAAAGTTAAGCTTTTTGCTCTTCTAGTTAACTTCTAGTGAGATCTTAGAGCAATCTCTTTTAAAAGGAAGGAGGAAAAATTACATGTAACAGTAACAGATGATGATTACATACAATAAAACAGCCAGAAAAACCGAAGAGAACTCACAGTAAAAAAGACCTAGTCAGATCACATTTTGGTAATGGCCATAACTTAACTCCCTCTCTGGAGCTCTCCCTGCTGAAACAGAAATCTGCAGGAGCTGAGTAATAGCAACAGGCAAAACTCATGCCCCAATGCCTTAGATTTCACATGCAGAGATGCATACAACAGTTTTAAAAGAAATGAAAAAGCAGGAGAAGGGGATGGGAGGGGAGTGGAGAGGAAGGTAAATCAATAAATAAACCTTCTGAGGTTCATGTAATTCCAAGGTTACACCTTGTATAATTAGATATAGCTACATAAATTCAAATAAAGAAGATCAACTCAAGCTAACCCTGTGATGCAGAAGAACATCTGAACCTATTTCTCCCTTTTCTGTTTGTTTCTATCCAATGCTTTCCTTCATTGCCACTAAAATGAGTAGGCATAACTGCAGTAAAAAGCGTACATGAGTAGATTATATAACCTCCAGTAAACAAAATATAAGAAAACACATTCATACAAAATTCCAGTTAAAAAAAAAATATTGAAATTATCATCTTAAGTTAGGGAGGCTTATCTGAATCATCTGATCACATCCTAGACTCCTCCAGAGTTCTCAGAAGTTATAAATGCTGCACTTCAGGCTCAGGCTGTTCAAAATGAATGATGTGTGCTTGTTTCTATAATTATCTCCCTTGTTCTTTACTGCCTATACGAGTTTGGTTCATCCCTCTACATTTTGCTGTCCTAGCATGTATTTCCTTTCCCTGCCCACAAGTTTTATATTGTGGTGTAAGTCAGTTTTGTTAATTACATCAGTTGGTTCTGAAAGATCGGAAGATGAAAATCCTTTATCAACTTATTTAACCAATGTGCCTCAACTTTCTGCTGGAGAAACTGATTCTAGACAGGGTGCTACATTTCAGCTTTTGGTTCTTCACCAAGACTGCTCACACTGGTCCCTATTTCTGGTAGTTTGGTAACAGTCGGCCACGAGCCCATTTTCTTTGTACTAGAAGTATTTTTAAAGAAACAAAAATCCTCAAGCTCTCTTACAACTTGCACCCAATCAGTTGTGCAATGCAAAAATTGCACTGAAATTTTTCAATAGAGAGAACTAGAATACACCACAAATACTACAAACCAGATTTACTGGTAGCACTCTCAATAAATGCACTCCAAAGAGCTTTTTCAACAACCATTTTCACAAACTTACGGGAAGGAACAAAACTTACACCAACCTCTCTGTGTGAACACTTGCTGCAGTCACATTCAGCTAAATCTGCAAATATGGAAAATAGATGCTTTAACTGTAAGAATGAGGGGCTAAAATGGATGATGTGATAAGGTGCAGTAGCTACTGTGAGTGTGTGTCTCGGCTGTAAGATAAACTAGTCTGATGTGACTGACAGTTTTGACAATGGCCAATACAAAACCAACATTGCCATGTAATGTTTTAGACGTCTGTGAAGAGGTTTAAAAGTCGGACTGCTTTACTCAAAACGGCTGACAAGCACGAGCGAGGACACTTGTGAGCTGCTCAATGATTAGAAGGTGGCCTATAAAATCCACAGCATGATACTTGGGTGCTGTGTTGCCTGGTATCATCTCATTCAGTGGAAACCAGAGTAAATGTTCACAGGAATCTGTTAGGCCTTTAAATCTCAATGTAGGCAGTTTCCAGTAACGATGTTTGATTGCTGGCAATCTTGGACCTTCAAGTACTGTAAAGATGACTGAAAAGTCATGCGCTGGGAGTCCTCATCTGTGCTACTCTAGTGACTTCTGGGTCCTGAGTACTTATTTTGAGACTTGTGTCCTCAGTCCCTACTCAATCACAGTGTTTCAGTTGTAGCAATTTATTTATGAGAATTGTGGCATTATTTTAATAATTTCTTTCTTGTACACTTCAGCACCTCTGTGACTTAGGAATGACACAAAAATCTCAGCTTTGTTAAACTGGTTTTTAAATACTTTACACAAGTTGAATGGTTCATGGAATAACAGCTGTAGCAGTTTCCTAGGACCTACCTAAAATCCAACCTACCCAAACCAGTAAGTAAAGGTAAAAACTATGATCTTTCTCCTCATGAACTTCCTCAGCCTCCCTCACGCTGTGACTGTGTTGTGGGCAAAATACAGCTAATAGTCCCCAGTAGCCAAGTCTGAAACAACCCATTCCGGAAACACTCTGAAGCAAGTACTTCAGGCTTTTCTGGAACAAAGCTCCATCCTGGTACCAGAATTGCAGTCTCTCACCAGTGCCAGAGCTCTAGGTGGAGGCAACAGGACAAGAAGACACTTCCTCTGTCATTTCTTAGCCCAAATCTCTTGACACAACCTGTTTCCTTTTATGAAACTTATGATAACTGACTGGATAACTTCTCCTCTCTAAGCAAAGTATTATTCTGAGTTTCCATCTCTGATGTGGGAATCGACTTGGGATGGATTACATGACTTGCAATCCTGAGAAAAGCAAAGGTTAGATATTGGGATGAACATTTAGTAGTAAGAGAAAATGGGGACTGTTTTTACTGTATGAATAAGACCATGGTCCTGGGCACAGCCGTAGGATTTAAACAATACAAATGGACAGAATGGAAACATGAACAGGGAGAGAGAACGCAGCATCAACTGAGACAGCTTTACTGAAAATATGATTGGCAGTCAACAAGAGATAATATAGATACAGTTTGATTTCCACAGACACTATAATCTCCTGCAAATACACTATTCTCTACATAGTCATATGTCACATCTGCATATAGCATCTCTGTATCCACACTGGGAACCAGGAATATGTCCTTCCCTCACAGCGATCGCATTATCATAATGAATAATGTATGACCTATAGATTAGGGTAATTTTTTTATGCACATCAGAGAATGAATTTTAGCTTGACTATTCATTAAGTGAAACAGTGCTGTTAGGTAAAATAGCAAGCCTTGTTTCAGCCCTTCACGGAAAGGTATGAAACATTAGTCCTTTAAGTGGAAGTCTCACTGTATGCGTGAGTAGTTTATTAAATCTTTGCTGGAGGCTCTGCAGCTTCTATAGCCTACTTGGTATAAAAGATGAAATTGGTCAGATTTTTTTGACAAATAAACATATATTTTTAATTAAACTAATTAGTTGTTGGCTATTCAGTACTGCTACAGGACTTTTTCTTTAGGCACTTTGTGGCTACTCTGATTCTGCTGGTAAACAGCAATACAATAGCAGGCAGATTCCAGTACGGACAATTGACTCTGGTGTGAAGTTTCACAACAGAACACTTGGAAATAGTTAAAAATAATTTTCTATATTTAGAAAAGTTCAAGGACAGAGCCACAGCAGGTACAAATTGGCGTATCTTATTTAGTCACTGGAATAAACGGAGATTATGACCAGCTAAATACATAACCTCACATCCAAACACTGAAAGACTGAGCAGGCATAGGAGGTTTTTACATCAGAGAAGAACATAATTTCCCTTCTAGTACTTGTGACAAGTTGTGAAAACCAAGTTCCTGTGGATTAGGAAATATTCACCTTATTCAAAAGGGACAGTCTATGTGAGTTATTGTTCACCAATGAAATGAGACATTCCCAGTTTTTCCCTTAATTTAGACTGACAAATTCTTGCTCCTGTCTGTGACTTGAAATAATGCACAGCATATCTTTGCCAATGTATGGCAGTGTCTTTCCGGAAGAAATGCTACTTTTGATGCTTCTGGAAGTTATTACATTAGGGTGTCTCTGATACAGAGATATCATGGAATAGCAGAGACGATCAAAAGGTATAATGTTGACTTTATGTTAGTAATCACCTAAAACGATAGAAGTTTTGAAACAGATAAGCCACCCTTCGTTTTAAATTTCAAACTAAAGCATTTAAGACAAAGGGCTTGAAAGGATAGTAAGGTAAGACAGCTAAAGACCATTAATATAATTAATTATTAAATTTTACCAAAATGATTATTATTTTTATAAAGGCATTAATCTTACTTCCATGGAAATGAAAGCAAAAAATAAAAGAAATCACACTGAATCTATTAAAAAGAGGAATGGATTCCCCAATTATTATGTGGACTTCCATGGTTTTAGACTGCTAAGAGAATAGTGTATCAGCACATTAAAAAAGCACCGCTGACTAATGGGCTTTCCCGTATCGTCTGGACAAGGTTCAGAAAAGAAGATGTAAGAAAATTATTTTCCTAACGTGTCAGTGATTTCTCAGAGATATCTTCTGGGACTGATTGAACTAATCTACTATTTCAACATATTTCCAGTATAGATATAACACCTTTAGGTCTAAGAGGTCTTTAGAAGACACTATGCAAATGAAACAGAGCATCTTTTCATTAGTTCTTTATGCCTTAGTTGGTGAAGCCAGTTCTACCTGTAGTAGGCACAGAGCTACTCCCACAGGTTACACTGGCTCCATCAATGATTAAATGCTGCCCAGGTGATACTGCAGAATGATGTGCACTGGCAAAGATCTGGAGAATCCAGTCCTGAACGTTTAGTTGGTATAACCTCAGTTAGTACTCTTACATCTCATCAACGAGCACTCGGAAGAGATATAAATCAAGTAACAATTTCTTTAATGCAGAAGTAGAATTAGATGTGTATTTTATAATGAGGAAGATAAGAAACACGAGTTGAGTCTCTTTAGTCCCTGCCATGGTAAAAATCTCATTGACAGAACGAGGTTTGTAGGCAATTTTAGAACATTTTAGAACAACTTTAGATACCAGTTCATAGATCTTTGCATATTTTATCAGAAAAAATAAAATAAAAAAGGACTCATCTCCCCAGAAATATTCCTGTAGTCCAAATGAATGCACTTTCTGATCTAAATTAATAAATACCTATTAGCATGTAGTGCCCTCTATCTGCTTTGTGAACGTGTATTTCAAATAATCTGACGCACACAGAGTTCCCCTGAAAGTTATGCACACTTATGGTTAGACAGATTTATATACACATACACAGACATCTATGTATGTAAGTAATTACAGTCATAGCTACCTCAAGCAGGCTTAGCTGGTAAACTAAGCAGGGATTGGACCAGATGACCTCCAAAAGCACCTTCCAACTTCAATCACTCTAGGACTATGAAGCTTCAAGTTTGGTTTCTGACCCTCTTCAAGCCATCTCTTTTCCCAATAGGGAAGCTTGATTTATGTAGAGCAGTCTTGCACACATTTGCACTGTCCAAAGCAGAGATATCTCAAACAGTGAGATTTTGTATCAATGTCTGAAACATGAACTTTCAAAAAATTACACTGTAATTTGCAAATATATAAATATGTGTTTCTTTGCATATCAATATTAATAGTTTTGAAAACTTCTAGCAATCACAAAAATAATAACAGTTTTCAATATGCATGTGGCTATAGTCTGAGCTTTATTGCCTTTTGTTCTGGACAGTAACAGCACTTGCAAAATTTAGGACATATAATCAGGAGGACTGATCTGAAAGCCTTAAGAAGATGGAAAAGGCTTTGTCATTATAACTTTCATTAGTTTAATGGCATCGCACAGCTAAAGCCCTGCTCATCTGGATAGAGATGTACCCGAGTGCTCTGGCTGGTATGAAGTTTTACACAGACAGACAGGCAGACAATCAGATACCCATGCTAACTTCCTTATGAACCACTTGGAATTCAGAGAAAAGCCAGAATTCATTGGCCTTTTCCTCTTCTTGCATTGGCTGGGTCCCCCTTCCTCTCTCTCACAGTAATCTTGTAAAGCATTTGCTGATTTTTTGAAATTTGGAGTGCCAAAATGGCTTGCAATGGCAGAGGAGCAAACAAATAGCTCGCTCTTTCCTACAAATAATTACCAAGAGGAAATGGAAGTTTTAGTGACTGTGGGCTGCTGTTCAATGAGGTTGTTTCAGATTTGAGACAAGCCCCGTAGAACCATACGCTTTCTTCTCCTAATCCTCCACTGTCCAGTACACCAGACTGCTAACAACCTGCTTGACTTTTGAAGCTTTCTCATCACAATAACAGTCAGGAAATACTGCCTTTGTGAAAGATTTACTTTTTCTTTCCCACTGAGGAAGCACTATTGTTTTCAGAGAATGGATGCTTAGTTGGTTACAAAACAGAAGTACAGCTTTTTATACACAAAGTTAGTTTTTTTCATTTGTTTTACACAGACTGAAAACATAAATTCGAGTGCCTTCTGTTTGCAAAGACTTTACTTAGAAGAGTTTTCTTTCTTCCAGGAGGGTCAACCTTGCTTCAATTATGTTCCTTTGAATTACAATCAGATCTTTGAACTCCAGACAGCTGAATAAACAAATTCCTCCCACCAATTTAATTATCCTGACCTGTCTATCAGTACCAGCAGAACACTACGTTGCAACATTGCCAGTTAAAAACTCCATTTCTGATTGCCAGTTAAACACTACAGGTTCAGGTGTATGTAGTCAGAGGGAGGTGGTTGGGTTGCCTATTCTGGATCTGGGAAGCGGAAGCTCGCAGATGCACATCGCTGATGCAGGGTGGGTTGGGTGCTGCCCAGAGGCTACAGTCACTGGTTCTCAGTACATATAATAATAAAGGCATAGATTAACTGCATTTCACCAGCAGCTTCCAAGCTGAATTCAGTGCAATGCGGACCAGCTCTCTTGTCCATGCTACACATTCCTAGTTTCTCCAACACTATGTGCAGTCTCAGGCTTCTTCAAATGTTACTGTACCTTCAGTACCTCCTGGGGAGCAGAGTCTCACTCAGGAAGGCATAGATGTGATGTGGCTCTTTCGGGTTAGGTGTGCCCATGGGGAAGAAAGAAGTCAAAGCCTCTTTCAGAGTTAAGTTGTGTTTGTGAAGTTGGCTTCTAGCTCCCAAATGCCCAACAGTGGAAAGCCTCCAGGCCATGCCCTCTGGGCAGCTAGGAGCAGGATGTGGCAGGGTAGCACTGCAGGGAAGAGCGGGCAAGACCTCTGTTAGGCTAAGATCCGTGTTAACAGAGTGGGTCTCTGATACTCTGGGACTCATCATTCCTTCACCATTGCACCCGTGACTGTGGTAAACTGTATCTGCTTTCAATCCCATGTGCCAAGCATCACTTCCCAGCCCCCACGAGAATCTACTTTTCTGGGCTCTTTCCCACTTCAGTACAGATTTTGTCTGAAACAGGAAAATAACTAAATATTCTGACCCACTCATATCCAAACTCCACCCAAGAATTAAGAAACTTCTAGTATCAGTAAGATTTTTCACATCCAGCAGTGTTCAAACTTTGTCACAGAAGCAGGTCAGGAAAGAAGGGCACTGGCATATTATGCAAGAAACTTACAATTGCCTAGCACCATTCAGCTGATTAACACCGACATTCTGAAATGAAAATATCTGATGATGTCATATTCTCAAGTAGTTTCTATATTCTCTAAAACTGGAAGCACAGATTTTGAGAAAACAAAACATCCATTACAGCTAACCTACACATTTCTGGTTCCTACCTTACCCCTTTTACTGTGCTAAGCAGGTGAAATACAGTGGACCTGCTGTCATACTCCTCAGTAGCAGAAAGAAACAGTAAACAGACTTTTTATCCTCTCTGGGTTCTTGTTAGCAAAAGTGAAAATGCAAATCATTGGCAAAAATTTGTGCTGAACTTTCCAAATACACAGTAAGCTCAAGTTCATCAGAGTGGAGAAAAGCTGTGTGACAGTTTGTTTGAATGAATCTAATTATTGGTCTTGTCAGTAATGTGTTGCATCAAACTGTTCTCTCCAAGAGAAGTAATGCAACAACACTGTGTACATACTAAGTGATATTTTGGTGGAGAGTTGCATAAGCTAAGTGACAATTAGATTTGTTTCATAACAGGTCCCACCTGAGTCAGTGAGAGAAAAAATAGGCATGCCAAAGGTGGTAAGCATTGATGTTCCTTCAAATAGACAGAATGTGATCTCAACTGTACAAAAAGGAGTGAACTGTAACCTCAACTGTTATGTGACATCTTTACTGTGAGTGTCCTTTTAAAAAGCAGGCAATTTTTTAATGTTTGGTATAGTACCATTAAAACTTGGATTATGTGTATATTGTCTACAAAGATGTTGCCTAAAAATTCATATTTTTCAAGGTTTTCCATTTCTTTATTTTTATCTCTTTAACAGTTCCATCCAAAAGGGAGATGATGATTATGAAGATTACACTTCAAATAAGACTTGGGTTTTGACTCCCAAAGTCCACGAGAGTGATGTCACTCTTATTTTAAATGGCTTGCTGGAAGGATACGACAACAAGCTGAGACCTGACATAGGAGGTGTGTTGGTTTTCTTTTTAGACCACTTTTGATTAAGCAATGAAGAATTTTCATAGTGTATTATGCTACAAAGGAAGCAGAATCCATTCAAAGTAGTTATGAAAACACAATACAATGTAGTAAAACAGCAGTGGCATGAAAAGTAGTCATGATTTTGGAAGCTTATATAAATTGTTTGCTAAATCTATCCAGAGACATCTAATTAGACTGTTGTGATTTGCGGAATCAGGCTGTTTATAATGATGCACCTGCATAGGAAGTTCGGAATTTAACTGGTAGGGAAGGAAAAGCAAATTTTTCTCTTCTTTATATATATATCTGAGTGAGGTGTTGGAGAATCACAAACAACAGAATGGAAAGGAAGGCCAAAATGAGGACAAGGCAGCCTCATCCTTGAATAATGCAATGGACACAGAGAGCACCTCTAAGAGCAGCATGGGCCCTCTCCTTGCACAGTGGGGCAAGAAGTGACTGGGGAATGGGGCACAAAGGAAGAGATTTACAGAAGACAACTGCAGTCAAGTAAGGCCAACCTCCCTACATTTCCTCCACAGTGGAGCTTGGACTCATAAGGTGATCTGACCAAATCACCTTTTGCAGGAATCTTCCCCTCCATTATTCCTGAGGGATCTCAAAGAGATAAATCTCCCTGAGTTGCTGCAAGTCAGTTTAAGAAGGCCTCATGCGCGCCCAGAAGAGGCAGACAGTATCTCTGTAGAAGAGGATACAACAGTAATAAGATTATAGAACATGGATGAGGCAGGCAGAGGAAAGCAGAGAGCATCAAGGTTAATGAAGGAAGCTGTTTCTAACAAGCTTATAAACTTAAGGAATTTTTCACAGTGAGGGATAACACGAGTGTTTAACCTTCAATGTATGTACATGGTGTAAATTAGCAAAGGAATTTTTCTTATTCTCCCAATCCAAGACTTCAAAGAACAGAAAGGAATTAAGCATTTAGAAAAGCATCTGGGAAAAAACAATCAAGTTTTAGTCAAGGTCTGTAAGAATAATAAAATGACAATAAAGTAATTTCAAAATAAATTAACAACTGTTTTTCATTCCTGTGTTAGAGCCTCGAGTATTATTTTTGCTTTGGGCTCGTAAAATTGTTAAGTTACCTACAGACATCTCTACAGGCATTTTAATGTAAAACAAGTGATGCAAGACACCATGAGAATAAGTTTGCTTTTGTTGATAGTGTTTTGTCAGATGCGTTGCTGTGACCTGACACAAAATGTACATACTCTCAGTCAGATATGACTCACTCTAAGGTAACAACACTGGCTTCAGGATTCTCATAGCGTATGTGAACTTGTTCTGATAGAATAAACAATACAAGAATTTGTCTCAAAGTGTCTCCAACTAATTTCAAACTGGAGACATTGCTACAAATTTATATTTATTGTATATATGCATTTAAATGTAAGGCAACCACGGCCATAAAAGAGAGGTAGTGTAATAATCTTTTGCTTTCACATAGCTGTCATTGACTTTCACTCACATTTCTGATTCTTCTTTCTTTTACAGTTAAACCGACAGTAATTCACACTGACATGTATGTAAATAGCATTGGGCCTGTGAATGCTATCAACATGGTAAGTAAATGATTGCCAGTTTTCCTACAATGTTCACTTTTTTACAAAGCCTCCATCCTTTTTGACATTACAAAGCTTCTGTTACTTCAGTGTTGTCCTATACCTATATTATTTTTGAAATCTCATATTATTACTATAGATGTGAGGACTGTAAGAGCTATGAAGGGAACAGGACAAATGTAATAATAATAATAACAGTTTTAACATAGTCTCACACTTCTGTGTGCTCTACTTTCAAGTGCTTTCTGACAGTTTAGCTCCTGTAAAACTGAGCTTCCAGATTGCCCCAAAATAAGGAAAACCATTCACCAGTGACAGTACCACTCTTGCCTCTAAGAGATGAAAAGAAAAAGCTTAGATCCTCTCTCCTCTCCTCTTTCCAAAGTTCCAAAAGAAAAATATATCTCTGTATATGGGAGGGAAAGTTGTCCAGCCTTAGCACAACGTCTACTTCATCTTGTAGTTTTCATGAGTAGAAAGAAACCTGAGATTGCTCTTTTCTGTTCCATTCTATCATTCTCTTTGCAGCTTCTGGCTGCCTAGCACCGCCAGGGAAAGTGAGACTGCACCAATTCTGATATTAACCGGGGGGCATAGCCAATTAAGGAAGCCAAGTCAGCTCAAATTTTTCCCGACTTGGGTCCAAGGGAATAAGTAATTGTTCTTTGATCTGATCAGGCAGGGGTTGAGCTGTGGGGAGTTAAGAAAAATGCATATACCACTCCATTCCATCTTAGTTTCACCTGTCAGTGGGAAAATAACAAAATAAATTGTTTTCAAACAGTAAGTTTTGGTAAACCATGATCTCAAAAGTTGACAAAAACTTGTTTTTATCAGTTCTAGTACCGTCTTCTGTAGATGACATTTTTTTCATATGAAATTAAGAAAAGTATATCAAGATTTATATGACATGCAGAGGGCTATGTTTTCATCAGTATTTCTGGTTAACACAACAGGAATATACAATTGATATATTTTTCGCCCAAACGTGGTATGACAGACGTCTGAAGTTCAACAGCACTATAAAAGTGTTAAGATTAAACAGCAACATGGTTGGGAAGATCTGGATACCGGATACTTTTTTCCGAAATTCCAAGAAAGCTGATGCACATTGGATAACAACTCCTAATAGGATGCTCAGGATCTGGAATGATGGCAGAGTGTTGTACACATTGAGGTATTTATACCCAACTTTAATTTCGGTTTTTCTAGGGAAAGCCAAAGAGAAAGGTCCTGTAAATTCACGTCATTGATATTATCCCAAAGGGAAAAAACATTGGTTTATTCCTATTTACTTATACATACGACCCTGAAAAGGGAAAATATGTAGAACATAGCACTTACATGCATGTTATATTGGTATATTGTCACAGTAAAGAGTTTTATGTCTTCCTATAGAGTGTACTGTATTGCTCCACAGTAGTCACATTCCTATACTAAAATGGATATATGCATTGTTGTAGTAATTCATCTTCATTTTCAGGTATGTTTTGTTGTTTGTCACTGGTTTGGTCCATATTGTCTCTTTCCTTTTTATTGGATTAAACTGATGAGTTCAAAATATCCTTGAATTAAGTAGATTATGTAAAAGGTGCTAAAACATACATCAAAGGCCTCTTATTCTGAATTGATTACAATCTAGCTACATGAAGCTACACCCTGCAAAAGCATTTCACTCCTTATGAAAATAAGCATTATAATTACGGTGTTCAAGTTTTAATACAAAACCTACAGATATGTCCTGTTCCGCCAACATATTTATTAATCCAAACTTGGTATATTCATTTCCAGATTTCTCAGTCGTGTACAGCTTTTCTTTTGAGACAGATTACTTTTCAAATAATTGAAAAAAAATACCTTTTCAATAATTAAGTTATGCATATGACTACATTTAAGTGTAACATATGCAATACGTAATTCAAATATCACATTCCAAATGACCATATGACACTTCCTAAATGTGAAAAATCTAATTGTGTTTTTTTGTACTTTTTCTTACATGTAATATAAAATTTGGTTCTATGTAAAATGTAGATAAAGACAGCATTTGTTAAAGAGAATATATAATTTGAAATGAGAGTACAGAGTGAAAGACATTAGACATAAGACCATCTACATTTTAGACTTTCAAAGTATTTTTTCTGCTTTTGTTTTACTGGGTGCCAAACCCAAAGTTTTGAAGAAAAGTACAGTCATTATAATTTTAATGAATAGATGTGAAGGTTTGGTTAAGACAACCTTTTAATGTTGCAACTGACTAAATTACAAAACAGAGTTTTATTTCACAGTTATTTTACGTTCATTACACAGAGAAGATAAAAGAATGATCAGAATTGAAATCCAGTGCAAATCAAAGTCAGTCAGATAAAGAAGATCCTAGGTCCACTTTTGAAATGTTAAATTTGGACTTGGCCAAACTACTTTCTCTTTGGATTTTACCTTTCTCTTCAAACCCCTCAGTCTGTCTCATTAGAAAGGGATAAATCTGATAGAACTTGGAAACGGTTCCCTGTTATTAATGTATACTTAGTTGTTCCAGTGAGTCAATCACAGCAAGCACCATCAAGGATTCAACCTGGATTAATTCAGAGTTGAACTGTGATAGTACCATTACAGATTTGGGATTCTGTCCTAAAGAGGGCTCTGCAAGAGCTGGCTGATTTTTTTAGTCACCTCACACTCAAGAACAGTCCACCCAGATCAGCAGGAAATCAAGTAAAATTAGCAGGCAATCTACATGGATCAACATAAAGATCTCGACAAAACTCAAATGTGAAAAGAAAATGTACTAGAGGTGGAAGCAGGAACAGATGACCCAGGAGGAATACAGAGACCCTGCCCGAGAACTCAGGGATGGGGTTGGAAAAGCCAAAATTTATCTGGAGGTGACTCTGACTAGGGACATGAAAGCAAGAAGGGTTTCTACACATACAACCTCAGCAAAAGGAAGACTAGGGAAAGTCTGGGTGCACTTACTGAACAGGAACTGAGACCTTGTCACAAAAGACACCAAGGTATAGAGTTCCTTCTTTGCCTTCACTGGTAAAACCCTGCCTTCAGCAATCCCAGGTCCCTGAGACCAGTGGGGAAGAGGAGCAAGAAAGACTTACCTTTGGTGGAGGAGGATGAGGTATGGGATAGTAAGGGGACATTGATGTGGAATGAATATGCCTGAACTGCCAGGCTTGAAGGGTTGGGATCAGTGGCATGAAGGCCAACTGGAAAGCAGTTACTAGTGGGGTACTCCCCAGTTTTGTCAATAAGTTTAGTATTTTTACATCTTCATTAATGACCTGAGCAGTGGGACAGAGTGCACCCTCAGTAAGTCTGCAGATAATGCAAAATTGAGAGAAGTGATTGTTGTATCGTAGGGTTGGGCTACATCTCAGAGCAACTGCAACACACTGGAGAAATGGGCCAATGGGAATCTCATGAAATTCAACAAAATAAAACGTCCTGAACCAGGAAAGTAATAACCCTCTACATCAGTACTTGGGTGGGTGTCAACCAGCTGAAAAACACCTTGCAGAAATAGACCTGGGGATCCAACCAAGTCCCCTTGAAGCAAAGGCAAGTCATCAGGTCAACAGAGATGATCCTTTTCCTCTGCCCACTACTAGTGAGACATACCTGAAGTGCTGGGTCCAGTTCTAGGCTCCCCAGTACAAGAGGGTTATGAGGTTACTGCAGCAAGTGCAATGAAGGCCCACTAAGATGCTGAAAGGCTGGGAATGTCTGATGGGCAGGGAGAGGCTGAAGGAGCTGGGATTGTCCAGCCCAGAGAAGAGAAGGCTCAGGAGGATCTAAACAATATGTGTAAGGTGGGGGAGGGTAAAGAAGGCAGGGGTTGGAAGGCACAAAGAAGGCAGAGACAATCTTCTTAGTACTATCCAGACAGAAGCCAATGGGCACAAACTGAAGGATAGGAAATTCCATTTAAATATAAGAAGAAACTTTTTAATTGGGAGAATGATCAAACAGTGAAACAGGTTGTCTAAAAAACTCCATCCTTGGAGATGTTTAAAGCCTGGATTGTGCTTTGTGCTGGGGAATGAAATTTACTTAATTCCACGGAGAAAACAAACAAAAACCAGCAATAAATCTGAGCCTATCCCAGATTCAAAGTGTTAAATATATTCATCAGAGAAAAGGCAATATCAAAGAAAGAACTTAATCTCTTTTTTTAATCCATATTATGATTATTTTGAAATTAAACTGAAGATTAGAAGGGCAATGATATTAGCACAGAGTCAGCTCTCCTTCTGTGTCACGAACTTCCCTTAGTTTCAAAGGAAATTACATTTGTTCCTAAACCCCTAATGTAGAAAAGTTTCATTTTGACTTAATTAACTTGGTGGCTATTGATCATAGCACCCCTCAACATCCTACAGCGTGAGTCTCGGAGTTATTTGTACACAGCACCTACATGCAGGAGTCAGGAGACAAACCCAGCTCACATTTGGAATCAGCAAAGACCACAAACCTACAGTTTTCCTAACAAATAAACATCACTCAGCTCTTCAGTTTTTTTCTCCTTTTCCTTTTTCCCTCTCTCACCCCACCTCCTCCCTCCTTTCCAAAGTCTAAGTATCTTGCTGCAGATGGCAGGGCCAGGGTAATGTACAGACTAGCAACAATTAAGGGACTGGATGAAAAGTGGTAGAGTTTTTAGCAGGCACATCAGGGAATACAGCTCATCTAATTTTGGATTTCTAAAAGTATATGTCTCTGCTCAATCTATAGCAGCTATACCACCTGAATTATCATGGAGACTTTCCTGATGCTGTGTGGAGAGAAACACCCTTTGGTACATTTTTCTTCTGACTTCATTTAAATGTCTTATTTTGGAATGAAATGCAGTATATCCTCAGAGCACCTTTCCACGAGCTATGAAGGAAGTCTAGATGGCTGTCTTGGATGTCGATGTCTAAATTTGGACTCCCATCCATCATTTCTGAAACAGCATTTTTGTCACATAAAATACATTTCCCTAGTGCATTATGGCATGTTGTGACACAGAGATTTGTCACTGCTTGTGAGATGACCTGTATGCCTACTTGTGGATTTGGCAGTCATGAGTAACGCTGCCATTTCAGATGCATAGCAACAGAACTTTAATACCTTATTTTTAATACCTTATTCTATTACACAGTCCAGAAAGTAAATGATCACGGCCCATGTAACCAAAAAAGAAACCCTGCTTATCAGTACCCAGGATGTCTTCCTATGCTTGGAATATCCAAATTAATACATACACATCAACAGTTTCCTTTTGCTTTTTATACATATTTATTATATTTTTGCATATTTCTTAGCCAGTTTCTATATCATTAAGAATCTTGTTTTACTTGCCATGATGTAGCTTTCAGGACACACTTCCCAAGTACGTTTTGTATATCCTGATCTCTCTCTCCTCAGGCTGACAATTGATGCTGAGTGTCAGCTACAGTTACACAACTTCCCAATGGACGCCCATTCCTGCCCCCTGGAATTTTCAAGCTGTAAGTAATATGCTTAGAAATATCTCTTTTCTGTCCTTTACCAAACCACTTATTACAAATTTGTGTACTTAGAGTCAGTGAGGGTTACATTGTTAAGTAGAACCATAGCCCACTGGTTCTCAGTTTTATTTTGAACTTATTTGCAAGTACACCATATATGTTCACAAATACAACTGAGGAATGCTATGTAAATTCTGGGACCTATGCTTATGTCTTAGCATAACAGCAGAACTTTCTGCTTTCAGGGTCAGAGTCTCATGGCTGAATACTTTCTGTGTGTGGGTGTTTTGCTATTGCAATGGCTGGAATCTAAGAGTCTGACAGGATGAAGCCAGGTCAGGGTGTGAATTCCTGGTCCAGCTGCAGACCTTTTGGGCATAGTTGAAGGATGGGCAAAATTGCATTTCTATTAAGGTCACACAAAAGGGAGGACTTATTTTTGAAAAATTTATCTCAAGTGTTATTTTAATTTATGATAAATAAAATAAAATGTGACATTAAGTAAAAGGCACTACTAACTTGAGAAAAAACTTATCTATAATTTACTTGCAATATGCTTTCTCCAGTTTTTTATAGAAATAGAAAATAGTAGTTTTACTGCCCCAAGTACTCTAAAATGCTACCAATTCCTATGAAACAAAGCATTCTGTATTTTCCATTGCAATAAGATGGCTACCCAAGAGAAGAGATCATTTACCAATGGAAGCGCAGCTCAGTGGAAGTGGGGGACACGAGGTCCTGGAGGCTTTACCAGTTCTCCTTTACAGGATTAAGGAATACAACTGAGGTGGTGAAGACTACTTCAGGTAAGACAATCCATCTATTTACTTTTAGAGTCACTTGGATTTTATTAACAGAAAGAAAAAAAAGTAAGCTATCTCTGCTTAGAACTTAGCACTGGCACTTCACTGAACAGTTACAGACTTTTTAATACCTATAGAACCATCCATGCTTTAGTATTTCTAAGGAACAACTCACAGGAAGTAAAATAAGTTGTTTTCTACTCTCCGTTCTTGTCCTCCAAGAAATACTGTCAGAGCTGTCAGGAGAAAGCCGCTCCTACAAGGTGTGTGTTGGTGAGGGAATTTCCTGTCCTGCTGCAAGTAGAAAGAGGCACAGCTGAGCCACTAAATCATAAGCTGATACTGAATTGAGTATTTTACAATCCTGCTTCAACTTCCCCAAACAGAAAGGCCTGCACAGAAATTAAATTCAAAGTCCCAGCTTCTTACTACAGCAGCTCCAAGTTTATTTTGTTCCTTAAAAGAGGGTACATTCCACTCTCATTAAAGAGAACAGCCTTACAAATCACAGCCTCAGATGATTTTCCTGCATATTTCTATCTCCTTGGAAACAAGTAATGGAATTTGGAATGATAAATGAGGAAGTACTCAGTGTTTAATAAAAAAAAAGCAATTTTAACCTTATTAAATAAGCAGAAAAATACATTCTTCTAGATATATATATTGGTTTATTTCTCAGTGGAAAGAAAATCAGTGAATATAAGAAAGGACGTACAGGAATTGCTTATTAATATTCTTGTATGTGCGCGATAGCCCTTGTCTTTGATTTCCTACTTTCAAAAAGAAGAGTGAAATGAAAGCAGTTTTTCTTTTCAGGTTGTGTTTGATTTTTACCTTACCTTATTGTTCTGGCAAATATACAGATTTCAATTCAGACATCTGTGTTAATTCTGACTTCAGAAATATCCCCATCCATTTTATTTCTAAAAGGTCGGCACTGCTGTTATATTCAAAAGGAGAGGGAGATGTGCCAGAGTTGAGAGGAGCCTGCTGGGCGTTACACCGGAGTGCAAACAAAGAGGCTGAGACTTAATTCAGGTTCCAGCTCCTGAGTCACTGGACATTAAGCACCAATGACATGTTTAGTCTTATGAGCAGGGCAAAAATGGAATGAAGCCTCCCAGCTTTAGCCACATTTGCCTTATAGCATCTTCTGCCATTTTAGCTGAGTAAGATATTTAGTCAGCTATTGAAGAAAGCATGGGACCTTTCTCATTTCCCCAGGAAAACAAAGGTGCAAAAGAGTAACAGGCATAGTACAAAAGGCAGTAGTGTACCCAAGTGTGGTCTAAGGTCACATCCCTCCCAGGTTCAAAACTAACTCTATTTTGGCCTTAATTTGAGGTTTTTTTATTTGCACTTTTTCTTTCCTTTTCTGCTTAAGCCATTGTCTCATAAACATTCCTTTTGGCCACACATAGAAAGCAGTAAAATCTTAACATGCTACAAGCTTCAGATGCACTGATTCACACATCTTGCACTTGTCAATCAAAAGTACTCTCTAATGTTCTACTAGTGTGAAAAAATGCACACTGGGAAACAACTAGTAAAACACAGAAATCAAAAGCATACTTTCCCATGCAAAAATCCCTTTTCTTTTTTTTCACTGGGTAGCCATTCAAGCTGGCATACTTCCTTAATGTTGCATGAGTAGTTTTTAATATGACTACACACACCAGCCCCTTAAATTTGCTTTTTACAAAAATAATTAGCAGCTAACCTGCACTTTAAAGCAGTGAAGGGTCACTCTAGTCATCACTCGATTCCTAAGAAGAAATGCTTGTGAAAGCTACTCAGCCCGCTGAGCTGCTTTCAAAGACCTGCTGAGTATAAAAACTTGGAAAAATGTCCTGTGGATGTATTTCTTTTGCTGTAGTTATCTATATTTAATTTTCCTTACTCCTCTTGTTTTTATGACCACAGATAAGCAAGAAAATTAGATTTGGTTTTGATCTAGGTGCAGTATATAAATAATTACAAAGTGGGGGAAAAACACCAACACCAAAATAGATCACAAGTCGGGTCTATCTCCTACAAATATTTTGCTAAAGCTGGCAGAGCCTGAAGAGTGTTCATTGCTTACCTAAGTGCCTTGGAACCGTGCTGGGAACGACATTCAGTCCAGTATTCCTCAGCCAGATCCATACTCTACCTACAGTTACTCTCTTAAATGCACACATTTTCAACAGTTTTCCCAAAAGAAAAGAGAAGAAAAAATATTCCAAGCTCATAGATTTATCAACAACTTATGTGCAGTCCAAGTAGACAAGTTTAAAATGCACAAATACAAATTTATACAAATACATATGTTAGAATGCCCATATAACCTAAACTGTCTTGAGACTTAATGCAACTAATTGCAGTGCTGCGTACAGCAGACTTTAGGTACAAACTAATGCACAAGTGGATGACACCAATCAGGAAAATGTACTGCTTTAGGAACAGGAAAATAGAAAAATTCCAGAATTTGTAATTAATTACTTTAAATAAAGAGAGTAAGGGATTGTAGGAAGGAAATAATCGAATGCACCAAGATAAAAAAATAAGTAGTTGTGTAAAAAAATCTGGGGGCTGTAGTAGTTCACAAACACACAAGGACAGAGAAGGATACACCTTTTCTAGGATGCATTACTTGGTGCTTTGTGCAAACTTGGGAGTAATATTCACTGGTCTACTCTGTGAAAAACTGATGTGAACTGGTTGCTGCATTTTGATTAAAAAAGAAGTTCACTTTTAAGTGCAACATTTTAACAAGGAAGTGCAGAACAGTGTAATAAGTAAGGATTTAGAAAATATGACCTATGGAAATATATGGAAGTATGGAACTAGCCTGGAAGAAAATATAATTGGTGATCAAAAGAGTAAAACAAACACACTGCTTTTGAAGCCATAACAATAATCACCACTGGCACTTACTCTTTAAGGAAATTACAGGAACCCTAAAATCAGAGGTTTTATGAAATCACACCTCAGACCAGAAGGAATGGACTAGCTTATTTCTTGATTTTTCTTTTCTGCTGATTTATAGAAATGAATTTCATAAAATTACCAGACTAATTGCATTCTACTCACTATTCCAATGTTTTTGAATGTATAAAATACTGTACTATGCAAAACTGTTTGTGAATGTATAATTATGCAGGACAGATGGAGCTTCTGGTGTTCCCAGTTCATCTCTGTGACTGGGTAGTTCCTTATTTAGATCAGACATTGTGTATTGCTTAATCACAGAATCCATCCTGAATTTTTAATTAGATACAAAGACATTATAAGAATGATCAATAAATAGCAATTCAACAAGCTGCGCAGGATCCACATGACTGCTGAGCCAATAGCTGTAAATTCCTTTTTATTTTCTTCTCATTCTGTGTTTTACAGAGCTAATCAGAGCTGTGCAGTAGAGACAGGCTATTGCTTAGTATTGATAAACAGTGTCCAATTGGTAATTAAATATTTATCTGGCTATGCATCTATTAAGCCACATAAATAGACCTGGGTCTGGTTTCTGTTTTGTCAGGAAAATATGGTGAAGGTTATTATGGTCTGGAAGAGGACTTCTCTGCAGACTTCTATCCTTTATTTGAATGCTGTTATCATAATGAATTGAACCGTTGGCAGGCACATAGGATGCCCCATCCCCGGAGGTGTTCAAGGCCAGGCTGGATGGGGCTTTGAACAACCTGCTCTAGTGGGAGGTGTCCCTACCCAGGGCACAGGGGTTGGAACTAGATGATCTTTAAGGTCCCTGCCAACTCCTTCCAAAAATACTTTGCATCCAATTTGCAGAGGAAGAAATGATGACATAAACTTTAAGTCAGAAAATCCAGATTATTATTAAGTTTTATGTGTATCTTTATTGTTCTCTTTATGGTTTAGGAGGATAGTTATCTCAATATCCTTGTTTTTTGAAAGCCTATATTAAATTATTACCTTAAACATACTTGCTAAAAGAATACTGTCCCTGTAGGACAGTGAAACATTTAAAGCAGTAGGCAGACAAAATGGACTGAAAAGCCTGTTTTTATTTGCTGTTTCAAAGGAAATCTTCAACTCTAAGTTAATATCCTCAAGATAATAGCCCTAAAATATCTCAATAGCTACATCTTAAGATTTTAATCTTCATATAAATATTCTTGATCCCTGTCCAGTAAGAGAAAAACAGGGAATATTTTTGCTTATAAATTATTTCTTTTTTAAATTATTTTAACTCCCATGAATCACTGTTTACCATTACTGTACCCGAGATACCATTATTTGAAAGAAGATACAGGAGGAGTTATTTAACCTTCATGTACCACCTATATGAAGGGTTACACACAATTCCGTGATCAGGAGGAGATTTTCGTTATGGTGGTAGCTTACAACAGTTTGATACTGCTGTCAGAATAAAACCAGCCTAAGGTAACTACTCCTGAATATGTTTTTGAAGGACAATGAATAACAAACATTTATCAAATATGAGTAACAAACTTTTCTCAAATAATCCAGAGACTTCTATCCGTTCAGCCATTCATCAAACCATAGCAATTAAGGAATGTTTGCTAAAGTTATAGCTGTTGAAGAGTTTGTTCATTGAGAACGATTAGTCTACTTCTCAGGATCACGTCTTTGAAGAGTAAAGATGTAGTACAATTCCCTCAGTCCCATGCCTGCTTCATACTCCACATTTTCTCATCCAACCTGGTTAATTGTGTGGCAAATGAGCATTTATAGATGAATTCACACGACTGCATAAATGAAGCAATTCAGTAAGCAGGCTCTCTGGCTCCCCCCGTCATGCACATCCAAGACCTACGTACGCGCACTTGTTCAGAACTGCAAAATCAGAACACCTTAGAACCATTTATCCTTATACCATCCCCGTGAGGCAGACACAACAACAGGAACAAGCTGAAGTCTTCCTGAGAAACTGGACAATGTGCTGCAAACAAGAGAGACAGAGACCTCTCCTGGAATGGCTGGGAATGACTCGAGTCAACTGTATTTGGGTGTCTAGTGTAGTGGCTGCTTGTTGGCAGCATCCCAAAAGACCTGAGGAAATCTGCATGGTTGCCTTCCCACTTTCTTTATTCATTCAAACACCTCCCTGTTCATCCTCTGGTCTGTAGTTGTTTCTGAAATCACTATGGACCGATTCCTGTGACAGCAGAGCTATCAGAAAAACCATGCCACCTTAACAGTATAGGCCAAGGAGCAGGGAATTTAACACAAATGGCAAAGCCAACAAGAAACCCTGTAGATCCAAGTAACAGATCTAAATAATAGCCAGTTTTAGTCCGTTTTCCTACTCTATGCTCAGTTATGACTGCAATAGAAAGGATCTTCCCAGTTTACGTGTAGTTACACCCATGTGAAAGGTTCCCATAATGTTGTTAGCTGCTGCAAGACTCCTCAGGCAGAGCTCAGTGGTGAGCAGTGAGACGCGCCGAGCCCCAGCAGTAGTGACTGAGGATTGAAAGGTTGTCACCGCTTTGGTGTTAATGCCAAAAAGCATTCAGAGCACAAAGACTCCTTAACTTTACTCTCACAGTGATGTTCTAGATCTTTGTGGTTTAATGGGCAGGAATACAACCCCTACTACTCCTGTGGAATGAATATATTGAAAATTCTTACAGATTGAAAGAATCTGACTTTTCCATTGAGGTTTGTATCTCTACAGCTTCAGGTTGAGGCATTCAAGTTCACCTGCTTCTAACTAATCATATAAAGAGTTGAAAGGCTCTTTGATGATTACTTTTTATCTTGTGAGAGGGGGGTTAAAGGCTTTCTTAAAATTCTAGTGACAGTAATTCAGCTCTTCTTTTACCCTCAGTTTTCCTAGACTCTATGTCAAATGAGTCACCACAGAAGAGTAAAGTCATGACCATCCCCAAAGAAGAGGGTTGTTGGGGCCTGAATCCTCTCTCAACCCACCCTGGCATGACTTGCCAATTAAACAAAGACTGCTGAGGGTCAAGTTTCTTTTTCTGAGTTTGTCTTTCTGAAGGTTTGCTGTACCTGAAAGCATGGCTGGCCACAGTTTAAACTGAGCTTTAGAAAGGTCAGATAAGGATAAAAGGCTTAATGTACAAGTAACCACAGAATAAGGGATAATGTGGAAGCTTATAAGCATTTCCACTGAATCTAATGCAGGGTAACTGTAAAGGCACAGATGTTAAAGGCAAGATTGGTTTTGTAATAAATACAGTTTGGTGGATATAAGAGAACATAGCCTTTAAGAAATAATATTTGTTCACTTAATAGCAAGAAAATAATTAGATCTTTTAGGAAATTTAAATTATTTAAAAATAAATAAACTCCATACTTTTGAGTGCTTTCAATTTTATGATAAAATGAGCAAATTAACAGAGTGGATTCTGTGCCTAATAGCCTCTCTTGCAAATAACTAAGCAAACAATTTTTTTGTGATACCTCTAATGCCCCATACATGTATTTCCATACAAACTCATGACTCTTTGAGACACAAAGCATATTAACATCCCAACTGCCTGTTTTAATTCCTGTTTGGAAATTAAATCATCATACCACATCCACTGACTGACTTCCACAGAAACTGTTGCAATATCGCAAAAGAAAATCACTGTCATTCCATACTTTGCAACTGGACTAGATTTAATTAAAAGGAATTGTGGTGAGAAATACTTGATTCAAAAGAATTAGACACAATGGTTTAGTAGTTAAAGAACGATGTATATTCACAATTATTTTAGCATTAGAATAACTCTGAATACTAAGCATTTTAGAAGAGTTTTCTTCATACTGAATAAGTATGTTTAAAATATTCATTTACATAAATAAATGTTTCATTGTGCTGGTTAAATAATTAAACTTCAAACAACCCTGTGATAGACTGGAGGGCTCCTGAGCACTTGAATGTTTTGGCTGCAGAGTCACAAGGTAACCCCTGTAACGTGTAAACCGATCAGCATAGCACTGGTGCTCAATTCCCTCACTGATGCTCCACTACTAGACACTTTTTGGGTTCAAAAAATGTTTGTAGTACAAATATTTTACAAAAATTTCTTTCAGTTTTTTTCCCCTTGGTCTTACCTTACTTATCATCTTCCTGCTCCTCAGTGGAGAAAACCAAACTTGTTAAGGATGTTTGAAGGTGATGACAGCTTAATCTTCATGATGTGTGAAATGTAGGGACAGGCCATTTGAAATAAGCTTTGATTTGCCTAGAGCACATATATGTCCTAAATAATAAACATACGCCTCTGAGGCAGTTCTTACATCGTTAAATCCCTTCAGTTTGCAAGTGCAATTTCTAGCTTCTCAATTTCATGTCATTACATAGCATTTTTAGTAACCTACTTATCTATGATGCTGTTTGTTGGGGGAGGTTGTCACTATATTTGAATAGATATAATTGAGAGACAGAGTGGAAGACAGACACCCAAGTCTTCATAACAAGAGTATCTGAGTCAGGAGGCATCAATGGAAGCTAATACTCAAATAGAACCAAATATCCCATGGAAAAAGCAAATGAAGCTGATAACACCACTAAGTTTAAAGAGATCTTCCCAAAGAGCTTTGGTTTTTAATGGTTTTCTGTCAAATAAATCAAGAAAAACAAAAAGAAAATAAACTAGAGTGTTAAATGAAAATGTGTACAGTATGTACAAACTTCCAAAACTCTCTGCAGTACCTTGTGATTATAAAATACTTCCATTTTTAGATACATGTTACCTTAATTTCCATAAAACCATCCAAAACCAACATATTTTCACAGTGAAATACAGTAGCTTGAGAATATGTAAGCCTGAGAAGTGGGCCTGCGTGAATTTTATGAGGTTCAACACAGCCAAGTGCAGGGTCATACACCTGGGTCGCGGTAAGCCCTGATATCAGTACAGACTGGGGGATGAAGGGATTGAGAGCAGCCCTGCCAAGAAGGACCTGGGGTACTGGTGGGTGAAAAGCTGGACATGAGCAAACAATGTGTGCTTGCAGCCCAGAGAGCCAACTGCATCCTGGGATCCGTCAAAACAAGCGTGGCCAGGAGGTCAATGGAGGTGCTTCTGCCTCTCTGCTCTGGTGAGACCCTACCTGGAGTACTGCATCAGTCCTCAGCACAGGATGGACATGGACCTGCTGGAACAGGTCCAGAGATGTTCCCCAAAAATGATCAGGGGGCTGGAGCACCTCTGCTATGAAGACAGGCTGAGAAAGTTGGGATTGTTCAGCCTGGAGAAGAGAAAGCTCCAGGGAAACCGTATAGTGGCCTTTCAGCACATAAAGTACCCCTATAAGAAAGATGGACACACACTTTTTAGCAGTGCCTGTTGTAACAAGGGGTAATGTTTTTAAACTAAAAGCAGGTAGTTTCAGACTAGTATAAATTCTTCACTGTGAGTGTGGTGAGACACTGAAAAGAGGATCCCAGAGAGGTGGTGGATGCCCCACCCCTGAAAACATTCAAGGTCAGGTTGGACCAGGCTCAGAGCAACCTGATCTAGTTTAAGATGTCCCTGCTCATTGCAGGGGGGTGGAATACGTGATCTTTAAAAGTCCCTTCAAACCCAAACTATTCTATGATTCTATGATAATGTTCAGCATAGTAGTAATGTTCAAATATTTTTCATTACATGTTTCACAAACATTAACTCCCTCATTTTTATTGGTAAAGCAAATTCTTAATTGTAAATAGCGTGTGTTTTAACATTGCCTTTTTAAACAAGGCATTATTGTCCTCATTTTGATATACACTATAGAAGCTATAAATATGCCACTTATCTCAAAAAGTGATACAGTCTATTAAGTGAGTTCTTTGCTACTCTCAAGAAGGCTGCATAATTAAGGCTAAAGAGCTGCAGGATAAAATTTATGTAATAATACTTTCTTGCATCATGCCCTATATAAGAGAATTTTGAAATATTTTTCAAGACAATGCATGAAGTATCACAACACCCTTTGTGTGTCTTAATGCTAGTGATTAGTAGTAGTTATTAAACTAGTCAACAAATTGCTTTTTTTTTTTTTATATAGTTCTAAGAATTGAGAAAATGATCAAAAAACATGACCATTTGCAAATTCTCTGTTTCTGTTAATTGTAGCTCAATTTCTTCTCTTAATCTTGAGACTATGAGTCTGAAGATGAAATAGAGCCATACTGTGTAGGTAAAAAACAGTCATACAAGGTTGCTTCTGTTCTGTGAGTGCATAGGTTAAAAATCCTCCTCTCTTTCCTTGCTTCCAAAAATCCTGAAATGAGTTCATGCCCTGTCCATTCAAATCACAGACAGCAATAACTACTTGATCTTACTCAACATCCCTTCTCTAGTTATGCAAAATACAAAAATATAGCCAATAAAGAACTGGTGATTTCTTAGATTATTTTTTGCTGTTATCCAGTGATATTTATCTAAAACCACAATGAAACAAGTTTGAATACATCCAGCCACCCTTCTAGTTCACCAAAATGTCCTCTCTTTTATCACTGTAGCAATCTACTGGTCTGGAACAGAGCTATTAGTTGCAAATCCATCATGCCCACCTCTTCTTCATTAGCTAGCTTTACAATTAACCATACTCCCTAAACATAATGCTGTACTGAGGGTGATGAGTTGGGAGGAAAAAACCTCTGCCTCCTATCTTTTATCTCTGGTCCACCTCCTCCCTAGTAGTTCTAAAATGGATTTTTTGTTTCCTGGTGTGATAAAGGGATCTTTTCTAGGGAGAACTAAGTAAGAAAAATGAATAGTCCTCTGAGCAGAAGAGCTGTTTTCTTACAGATTTACATTTCATGGTGGAATTCCTTACTATCTAATGAATGTGTCAATGCCAATTTACGCTTTTTCAACAGCCAAAGCATTCCTCACAGGTGGTCGGTCTCCAAGTCACTTCTCTGGAGTCTAACAAGAAGCAAGTCCATGCCTTAACCTTTCCTGGGAGGAAGAGTGTATGGAGTGGCTGATGTTGTGGAAAGCACTAGGGTAGCATTTTATGACAGTCCCTCAAATCCCTCTACCTGCCTGACACTTTGCAACTTCTGTCTTAATAATTATAATTGATTAAAAATTTCATAATTATAAAAAAGGAGGGCCTGAGATAATATAACCTTGACTTCTCCCAGAGGAACAGGATAAGAAGTGATATATATATTTCTCTAACCTTCAACAGAGGCTTAAACAGTACCTGGGTTGAGGCTTAAACAAAAGGGCTATTCATTATTCATTTCATTTTTAATTACATTTCACAAGCCATTGTAATTCCAACCTCCAGACGGGAATCAAGCTCTACAAGCCAGAATAAACCAATGAGGATACTGAGAATTAAACTGAAATCAGGGAACAACTGAAATAGTCTGAGAAGTGTTCAGCATAATATTTATAGATTGAAGAATGACAATTATTTTACAGAGTTCAGATAAACAGTTTGGGTTTGATGAGTGGAATTAAAGAGATAATAATTTGTTACTACATACTGACCAGAGAATAAGACATGTATGTTAATACATACATACAGAGAATGGAGATTCTCTAGCAAACTTGATAAGAAAAATTTTATGTAGAAATGTTCTTAAAGTAATATTTGACTCCAGCACCTCAGAAAATTCAGCCCAAGCTGAAGTTCTTCATATATACAGCCTACACTTCAGACTAGCTTAGTAAAAATGCAGGAGCTTTATTCCATCTGTACTAGCTAAAAGCAAAGATAAATGTAAAATTGTTAAGATGCCTATCGGAATGCAGTGCCACAAGTACTACCCATAACCAAAACTTGAAGTACAATATAAAACAAAATTTAAGGGAAAACATAGCCATTCAGAAAAGGGCAATGAGAGATATTATTTTTGATACGGCAAAACACACTTGGGGAGTGCAAACTCTTTCTTCTAGATTTCATTTCTAAGAGAGTGGAATTTTTATCCAAGATGAGGGTTGCTAGCTCATGGTAATACAACTAAACAACAAATAAATTATTTCATGTGGAGAGCTGCTTGGAGAACTTTGTTTACATCTGGGTTCCTGTTTTCAAACATGCACTTTGCTTAGAAAGGTGTTCACATAGAGCTGCTAGAATCAAGAAACAGGGAGGAAACAACATCAGTAAAACATGTATTTTTCAAAAAGTACTGTCAGTCATCTTCTTTTGAACTCATTCTACTTCAGGAAATAATAAAATGTTTAAAATTCATCCGGCTGGGAACTGTTGGGATGCAACCTGAGAATACTGCTGTCATTTCCTCAGTAAAAACTGAAAGTCATGACAAAACCCCCAGCCTTGGACTTCTGTTTCTCACTCTGTTTAAGTATTTTGAATGCTCTCTTGGCCCTGGCTGCTCTTTCTCTCCCCTCTGCCATACATGTGTATGAATGGCAAAGTGCTTGCGAGGGAAGGGGGCCAGCAGAGCTGAACCACGATGGAGGCCTGGTGCTGGGCACAGCGCCACGGAGGAGTGCTGCGTTTGCCTGCTGGGAATATGTTGGCTTCCTGAAGGAAACTGGATGGCATTTCCATATCCACATCCCTTCCAGGAAACTCATAAGCCCCTCCAAAACAGATATTTTGTTGGGTGTAAGAAGTTATTGCTTGCAATTTTATTGCTTTGCCTCTTGGGTTTAGTGTACCCTTCTCTCCCATGGCACCTGAGGCAACATCACAAATGACTTAGTCTCAGAGAGAATGTCTCTAGCAAGGCACACCTGCAAGATATGAATGACCGCTGTGTCATTTCTGCATCCAACCTGTCATCTCAACTCCTCATTCTTTTATAATAGCACCTCCACAAAAATGGATGAACCCAAAAAGTATTAGATGACTCTTATATTAACCTTTTCCAGTGCTTAGCAGCTTCAGCTCTCTTTGGGCTACAAACACAGCAGCTGAAATTCTAAAAAACAAAGTAGGAGACCTTACAGAGATCTAGCTTCCACTGACTCCGTACCACATCACCAACAGGTAGAACACGCGGCAGCCTGTGTGGTAAAGCTCATTCCACACTTCCCTCACCACGGCCCTGTGGGACTCCAAATGCATCCTTCTCTTTATGCCGCACAGCGCTTCGGATTCAGAATTCCCAGTTTGTTTTTAAAAGCTTTCCAGGACATAACATTTTCAAATGTTAAAAGAGGAAAGTCTTAAAAAGACATAACCCATGGGATTCACAGTGTTATAACCTCGCTTTTAAGAAAAGATTAAGAGGTTGCACTTCTTGGCCTGGAAACATACAATGTGATGGTATTCACACTGTGACATGGAATGGACACTCCCAGGGGAACCTGTTTTGTAGTAGCTGTGAACATTATCCTGAATATGTCTGTTTAAGAAATAAACAGTTCTTCAAAGGTCTCCTCTTGAAAAGGACAAGCCACTCAAATACCTTGTAGGATTTGGACTAGGGTGATTAGACACACCGAAAAGCTCTGCCTTTATTCCCTGAAGCTGGCAACTGAAACTTCAAGATGGTATCAGTAGTCTTTAAAGAATTTTTTTTACATCCTAAACTTGATCTTATACTGTTTGACTTCAAATGGCAGTGCTGGTTATGAATTATTCATGATTCATAGCTGTCTCTTCTGAGACATGATCTTCAAACTAAGCATCCTCTTATTCTCTATATTCTTCCCCTCAGGCCTGTTGCAGACAGCCCGTGGCCTGGCTTACTCTCGCTCATTGTATTAAGTCTAATTTTGGAACATCATATCATTGTTTGCCATTTTTCATAGTTTCTCTCTCTTTCTCTCTCACTATCTCCAACACCATCTACGTTTTTTTAACTCTACCTATGTCAATAATATCCTCCTAGAAGGCTCAAGAGGTTAAAAGTATACCCAAACACATCTGCCATCTCCTTTCTTAGTGTATAAAGAACTGTTCTATTAGAGCTAGTTTTTATTTCCTCACCAATCACACCTTAGACTATTTTGCAACACCTACTTTTGCCAACAGACGTTTCTGCTGTTACATGTTAGCTGTGGTTGTGAATAAGATTAATTTGCACATTGCTAAAGTTTGCACCTGGTTTCTGCAAGACAAGATGCTGAAGAAACCAGAAACAACTTGGAATCTGCAGACAGAGCAGGCGTTGTCCTCAGGCAAAGCCAGAGCAGAACAAGGATACCGTTTCCCTCTCAAACATTAGTCCACAATAGCCTCTTCTACAGCAGTGTCTCAAATTGGAAAACAAATACATTTGTGATATTTTTTATTTGAAATAATTTAAGTTGTTAGAAAACCCTGCAAGCAGGATTCAGAGTATCTTCTTTTTAAGGCAATAGGTGTCAACTCTGGAGCACTCTTTTCCAGGTAATTTGGCAATCTCTTGGAGCAATATAATGGATTAATCTACTTAAGAATATTGAGCAAACTGTCTCTGAAATTATTCCACATTTCTCATTGGAAAAATTCAGGTTTTATTACCCAGATGCTATAGTTTTAAAGCATTGTTCTAATAAATTTTAGAAGTTTCCAAAATATTGACAATAAAAAAGTTATTCTCGAACAGGTGAACCAGATTCTCATGAAAAAAAATTTAAGCCTCTGTGTGGAGGATTTATGATATCTTAAAAGCTTTTCATGTGTGTATGACCATGTAATGTAGTCATAGATGTAATAGATTACTTATTTATATAGTACAACAACCTCACATCATGTATATTACATAAATAAATGATCTTTTATTAAGCTCAGTTGACGGCAAACTGACTCTAGGGCTTGAAATCCTGGTAGTCACCAAGTATCTTGAGGCAGAAGCACACCTTCTGGAAACACACACATTAACAGGAATAACCTGCTCCAATACAGCCATTTACACACACAGCAGGAGAAAAGTACAGCTCATGTGGGAGAGAATGCACTCGTGTGAGACAGCACAGACTGCTCAGAAAGCAGGTAGGCAACAGATAGATACTCAGTGAGACAGAGAAGGCTGTTCTTCTCATGCCTTGAACAGACCATGCAAGATAAAGGAAAAAGTTTTGTTCTTTTGAGCACTGTAGACTTCCATAATAGCCAAACAAACCGTATTTTTCAGGATTCCTATATTGCAGTTTAGAAAACCAATTTCTTTTGAGCCACACTCAGCCTCTTAGGTCAAAAGGGGCTCTTCCAACTAATCCAAACTGGCTTTACCCTTGTATGCGGGATTTTTACAAGTCAAAATTCTGGTTAGGATGACCTATGAAGTAGGTTTAAACACATACATGCAGATGCACATAAATGGCGAAACAGAATATATACTGTCAAGAATGACCAAACTCTGAGCATGGACTAACCATGGGTTATTTCAATTTCTGCTTTTATTTGAGAGAGTTAAATGCAACTGAACTGATCTGTAAAAGTTAAATGCAACTGTCTCAGCCTCCTTTCTAGGCAGCCAAACATTAACTGCTAGAGGAAAACAACAGGAACACTTTTGTCCAACTTTAAAAAGACCCTAACACAATCTATAGATCTATGACTATAGTCACTGTAAAACATCTTGGGGGAGGAACTCAAAACTGAAGTAGCTTTATAGGTTACTGGCATATGTGGGAAGCACCCTTCTACTTGATAGTCGTAAGAAACCAGTACTTCTGTCAGGTAACTGTTTTTAAGGGTCATTCTACCCGTGCCCACCTCTCAAAAAAAAAAGTAATCGTTCCATTCACAAACAGTAACATGGCCTTAGATATAAGTAGAGAAATAAAAATACCTAGCCCGATAGTAGCACCGATGCTGGGTACCCTGTCAGAAGCTGCACTTGGCTGCAGGATGAGAAAGGTACCCCACGACATGAGCAGAAAGAGTACAGGGCTCACTTTCCTAGTATACAAATGGACCATACGTTGCCACATGAAGACAGTGAAATTATCACGGTAACCACTACTGTAATTTAAAAAAACCCACCATCGACATCACTGAATCCTGAAGTTACAAATATAGAAAACCAATTATTTTTCTCCCTTCTTCCTTTCAACTTCATGCATGATACACACACACAGACGTGTTCAAGACTCATTAAAACAGCGACTCCTTCCGTTATAACCCATTTATATGTTCATCTGCTAAAGCAGATGACTACTAAGATACGTACTGACATTCCTACACAAATACTAGTAAATCTGAAACTAAGAAGTCAGCACTGGAATTCAGTTTAACAAGGTGCATGAAAATCCTCTCTTCTGCTCTGTGTAAGTGCGTAAACAACACGTTTCGAAAGGACTTACTATGTCAAGAAGTACAAGTAGAAAGCTGATTTGGAGGATTCCCTGCAGAATTCTGCAAGCTTTTCAACATCAAAAGTCTTCATGATAAGAGCTTGAATTTTTAAGCAACAGAATTATCTTTTGCCTTGTAATTTCATTTGAAGTCAATATTCAACAGAGACAAATAATGGAAGTTTTAAATGCACTTAAAGAAACAGAAAATTGTGGACTGTCTCTCTCAAAGGTATAATCACTATCTGGTGAATGCACTTACTTACATTTTAATTAACTACTTAATAAATTATTTGGTTACTCTTCATCTACATAGTGGTATCCTGTAAGAATCAGGAGTAGCAGGGAGTCCAGTATTACCGTAATAATTCAAGAACTGATACCATTTAGTGGTTGGCCAGATCCTGAATGTGGACAAGTTTTTCAGTGGAAGGTACCAGGATCCAATGCTAGACAACACTGAAATAATCTAACTCTCATACCTGTGTCACCTTTAATATTCTTTCTTTTTTTATAATTCCCAGTGCATGAGAGTTTTTATTCTTTCCCAAAATTCTGTTTTCTGTATTTTCTTATCATCTATATGTGCCACCTTGTTTCCATGTTGTATAAAGAACTTTTTCAAAGCAAACAGCCTGCTTTTTTTTTGGCAATCCAGAAACACAACAAGACGTGAACATAACAAATCTGAATGTAGTTTGGTTTTTTCTTTGTATTTTAAGAAAAAAAGCTTGAGAAAATGCAGAGCTTCAGATCAATCCTTATAGTGATAATTATGGGCTCTGATTTTAAATACAAATATTTGTGAGTTCATTTTAGTTTGCTTTTTGTATCACCATGCCTATATTGGTACTTCTTAGTATCAGCAGAAACAGAATGTATATTTACTGCTTGATATGCCAGACGGTGAAGCACACAGGGTGTACACGCTCCAAAGAACCTCCACAGGAGTAAAGACAGGTTGAGAGAAGAGAAATAGCTGTCCTACAGCTCTACAGGTGCTCACTGAGAGAGCTGGAACTAAACCTGAGATACCTTGCCTGCTGCAGTGTCCTAATCAATAATTCACATTGCTTCCTTGGGATATTTTTGGGCTACGTTGTTTTCCAACAAGCCAATTTGCATTTTACTAGATAACTTTGCTGGGTTCTTGTGCTCAAAGTCATTTTATTACTGAGCTGTCCTAGCTCTCTGAAGCCCAACCCAATTGGTAGCTGATCACACTGAGCTCTAAAAGAAGTTGGGTTTGATATGCACTACTTTTGCTTCTTGATGTTTTGCCTTCCAGGATTTCATACCCGAGTGAGTTTTAGTCTTTTCTTGGTTACTTAGATTGGTTTCCTGGGGGTTTAAAACAAAATATTCACTGAAGAAATCTTCTAAAATATTTAAAGGAAGCCAAAAATAAACAGAATTGAAGTCCTGAAAAAAAATTACAGTGCTGGAAGTTGAGCAATAAGGCATGTTATATTCCTCCCAGCATCCCTCGGGCTCTTTGTTTATGGTACTGTCTTTCCCGTAATCTCCCTGTGCATTCAGTGGAAGCGAGATGCTGGTGTTCAAGTAGTACTTTCTTGTATAAATATTTCTTCTACTGTGGGGGGGTGTGTGTGTCAGAATGAATCCGTGAAATCTGTAGCTCCCCTAGAGAACATTGCCTCCACACTGTCATGCCTTCTCTCCTCTGGAGAGGAAGTAGAAGAAAACATCAAGTTTTATTGCAGCCCCGGGTTATGTAATACCATCTCTTGGCTCTGAAAATAACAGGAAACATCAAGATCAAAGATTAAATGTACTGTATCCTCAGATTCCTCTTCTCTCAGAATGATAAGGCTTTCAGAGGAATTCCAGAATGACCTTTGACACACAAGACAATTTATAGAGATGTAAAAGCAAATCTGAGAAGTGATGTTTTATGAGTTGTGTTGGTCCTATGCAGTCATTTCAGCAACCAGGATGTACACAAAGCTCATTAAACACTACTATTTCCAGGGAGTTTTCTAACACATCTCTAAACCTGTTACTTACACCAAAAATATTAAATACTTCCTTTTCTTCTACCGTAGCGTTCACCAAACCAAATAGGTTTGTATCTAATATTCAACCACGTCTGAAATGCTGGGCAGCCTACAGTAGAGTACAGAGATGGCATGTGCGTCTCTCGTTCAGCCACTACGGGAGCAGTTCTCCTCCACTGACCACAAGCAGAACCCTGATGTCTAATATCAGGCTAGCTGAGATGACACCATGAAGGGAATTGGTCCACCTAATATCTGACTCCCTTTGGGAGTTTTCTCTCCCTGTTGGTTGATCACTTGCTTTTAATTTTGTTCTTTCAGGTATTTAATGCTAGCGGTTTTTAACAGAGGGCCCAAAGTCCTACATTTAACTTCATTTTCATTTTAACATTTTTTATCTATCTTATTACCCCTGGAGTTGCCCACACTCCCTTTTCACACAAATCCCTTGCACAGATGTCTAGGAAGTCCAAATATGCGAACCTATGATACAGTAAAACTGTTGTGCTGCACCACGTTTGTAAAGCAAAAAAGCCACCATTTTGGGGGGATACAAACTGCTAAAAACTGCTATCAAAAAGATAAAATTTACATAGCTTTGACAATTCTTATTTCATGCCATTCCATAATCCTGATAGTGTGTGTGCTCTGAAGCACCAAAGATGCGGTGTAATTCATTCTTTGAAATACAGAAACAAACCAGTTATTTCTAATTCTCTCTGTATGTAAAAGCACATAAGCTGGATGTTGCCAGGAAGTGGGTATACCATCTGGATAGCTTGCAATGAATGAAAGCTAATAATACATATTTCTTATTTGCTCACAGTGGTGATTTCACTGTATGTCAAAACCTGTATTATTAGAATGATAGTATGTCAAATATTCAAAATTCATCAAGTCATTGCTTTAAAAAAGCAGGAAGCTGTTATCTATAGATATGTAATATTTTGAAGTGGGCAGCTTTTCCTTAGGTATTCATACAACCACCAGACATCCAAAAGAGCCAAGGACACAGGATGCCTGACTGTGTCAGGCACAGCAAGGTTTCTGACAGAACAGCACCCCAACTGGTTGTGTTGCCTGGAAATTGTGGCTTTCTACTTTCTCACATTACTTGAGACTTCTGTCATCCTCACATTTTCTCATCTCTTTGTTCCAATTTTCTATCGCAGTAAGTCAAAGAGATTATTTAGAACCCTAACCACTCCTAAGCATTCGGAGATGAGATGCTGAGCTTTCATCCTGGGATGATGCTTCCTAGGCGGGAGGAGAGTGAGAAAGGGAGCAGAAGGTTCTATAATTTGCAGATTATTTACACGCTGGAGCATAATGGTTCACTCACAGCAGTTGCAACCCATTACACCGCGCTGCTGCCACATCGAAACCCTAATCCTGCACACTAAAAATCCTCCTGTGTTTGCTGATGCCAATGGAGTAGCTTAGCTGCCTTCAAAAACAAACATAAAAGATCAGTTGTTTGCAATTACATCCTCAAATAAGAAAAAATCATATGTAAATATACAGGGTGAATCATTGTTCCTCTTCCCTTTGAACTTTTAGTTTTCACAGATGGAACCTTAGAAACAAACACACACCTCAATACATGTCCACATACTGACATTTTTCAGCAACAAATATTCTTAGGATGAATCTTGTCTGTGTGAATTCTAAGGGAAGGTGGGAACAACAGTAATAGATTTTAATTACTGTCTAGTGTCATTACATTCTTTGCTCCTATAATTAGAAACTAATGAGAAGTGGAGCACATTCTGTCAAATGAACTGAGAAAATAGCACTTCAAGTGGAATGAGTGGCCAAGGACCAAATAAAATCAAGAACTGTCGGGCAGAAAGTCATGTCATACATAAAGAAATTTCATTTGCTTGGATGGCTATAATGATTCATCTCATTTTGCAGAAGTTTCATCAGCTGAGGTTGTCGCTCCACACAAACATAAACTAATTTCAGCTCTATTCTCCCACAGTAAATCAAGGTGTTTGATGTCAGACACATTCACACACAGACACATGCATTACTCTTTAAAAACAGAAAAAAGAGACACAATCTCCTCCCATCCCCTGCCCTCTGTCCTGCTGTGCAATGCAGTTAGGATTCATCCTCTGGTATGTAAATTGAAAACCAGGCTTGCAGCTATCTGAATCCCAGAGATAATCTTATAAAAATGGACTACAGTGCAGGCTTTGTCCAAGACTTAGCATTGTTTTACCTCATTACATAATCAAGCTATAATCACTGCTTAGAATGGGATATTTAGAATTGGGGTGAAATCACTTACTGGAGCTGCTGTGCTGTATCAGCAATGACCACAAATTGCCCCATTTCTTACGTAATGCCCAGAGAGAGCAAGTACCAGCAGTCAGGTAGAGAACAGCTACGTTTCTAAGCGCTTCAGGTCTGCTGCAAGCAAGTATCTTCAATGCCATGGCAGATTTTCTTTCTTTCTTTACCCTCAAGGCGAAATATTCACTGTATTTTATTTCACATCATGACTTCCCTATGACACAATAGTGGTATTTTGCTGCTAAACTTCAGATTGTCAAGTATTTTTGAAAAGGAAGAGACTTAATTGTTTTTTGAAACTGTCTGGCGCTTCTGCAGCCTAAAAACCAGTCAATGAAAGAACAAAAAGCTGTGAAGGACAGAAACAATGAAAAGAGCATTTAGCAAAGGAAGAGACAACGAGATGGTCTCATGGTCAGATATCCAAGGGACAGTGTTCTTTCTGATTTTGCCTTTTACCCAGACTTGTCATTTCTAGCTGTGGACACCACTAAATTCCATCAATATCAGCTTATGATCAGCACCATGATCAAATTTCTGCCCTATCCTTATGGAAATCCACTCATGAGCCCAGTGATCAAGTGTGCCAGCTGAAATTATTTTCTGTGATATATGTAAAACCATATTGCACTGGAGCTAATATCATCTCTTTGTGTGATAAATGACCAATTTTAGAAGTACTGTTTCATTAGTACTGAACTAGACAGAATTAAGAACTTTCTGATCTGTTGAAAGAAGAAAAAACCATCAAAAATAGGTCAGCTTAGGTCTTCCACAAGAGACTAATTTGAGTAGGTTAAATCTGAATCCTCACAGAAAATCGTGTGTTTAAAAATATGTTTTCCTCTTACCACTATAACAGTGCAAGACATCTCACTGACCTGCATTTTCAGACTGACTCAGTACCCTCATCAAGAAAATAAATGCCAGCAGAATTCCAAATATAGACTCTGTCAAGGCAAGAAGAGATGGGGACAAAAGCCAAATGAAGATGTATCAGGACAAATACACTGATTTTTCACTCCAGATTAGTGATGGATTGTACAATACAATCCACAGTCTGACACTGGCTTGATGTGGAAGAGAAAGATCCAATCGCACGTTCCCACTCTCCCCCTTTCCTGCCCTTCCTGGGAGCAGTAAACTGCAGCCAGCCACTGCTCAGCAGAGCATACACCACAGATCTAGTACCACACCTTGGTTTTAATCCATATTTTACCTTTTCCATCTTACTTATTTCTCTACTTGTAGCAGTCTTTAAGCAAACTTGCTGCCCCTCCAGTGTGCCAGCAATGGATGAAGGGCACACAATGTAAAATAAATTGGTTGTTTCAGAGGCAATGCCCCACAAGCTTACCAATGATTGTTATTAGAGATTATCTGCATAAAAACAGCACCAAGCCTGACTATTTTTTAGAGGAGAACGATGTGTTTAGGATCCTTTTGGTCCCATTTGCTATTATTTTTGTAGTCAGTATTGATCCAGTAGATCGGCATTTGAAGAGCTAGAGCTAGAGAGAATTACTAGAAGTTCATCTGGGATTCAGTAGGATTTGGGTATGGAGCTCCAGCCCAGAAATGTAAGGCATTCAACTAATACACAAGAAGACGCAGTAATACCAGCTCTACAAAAATAACAGATGTTATTTTCACATTTTCTAGAAATTTGAATATTGCAGCCAATAAACCCTTTGAGCCTGGGACCATCTTGTTTTATGTGTGGATACTTTGTGAATAAACTGGTCAATGATTGAAGCCTTTCAGTTCTGTTAAAATATTTTAGAGGTTTTTTAAAAATCCCCCCCCCCCAAGGTCATTGAGTATCTATTCTTTTAAAAAAATACAATTAATTCAGAGTGAGAGGTTACTTAAGAGTACTGACAACAATGAATTTACAACAAAGCTCCAACCTTAAAGGATGTATTTAAGGAAACAGATGTTACTAATTTAATGGTATTTCCATGTATCGTGACTAGAACCAAGAAAACACATCTTTTCCATTAAACTGCTACTTACCTGTTCATTCTTTTAAAAAAACCAAGCAACAGTGCTAGCTGTGATCTCTGCCTAACAGAAAATGAGACCGTTTGCTACATTAACAGTAAAAGAGAGAAAGAACAAGGATGTTTCTATTAGTTATTTATGAGGAAAAGACGACAAATTCTGCTGCCACAGTTGTTCTTCATTAACAATTTATATAGTTTATACTCATTACTTGTAGCATAAAGGTGATGTTACTTTGGTAATAAAAATTTCTATCATACAAGAGCAAGTTTAGTTCTTTACAAGTGCTCCTCTGTTACCAAGAGCCATAGAAGTCAGTTATACCATTTGAGTGTTTGCATAAACCCTCAATGAGGAGAATAATTAGACATTTCTAAGATTTGGTTTTCCACTGGCAGACTTGCAAGTGTTTCTGATTTCTATTCTAAGATGACAGTGCCCTCCTGTGGCACCATTTTTTAAATATTTTTTTCCCTATGTACACTCCATCCAGAAAGATGAACTGGATAGGGTTTCCCATACATAAACAAATCATTTATTTATGTACTTGTTTACATGAGCTGATTTTGAGAAAAGGTTCCATTTTTATCTATATTTTCATATGGTTCTCTAAACAAACCTTTTAAAAGTTCTTGCTCTTTTCTGTATGGTTTCTGTGTAAAATGAGGAAAGAAATACCCACTGGAAATCTGGACAGCTGGTGCATGTCTGGGTCTGTATGATCCATGTGGCTGCTATTCGCCGTGCTAACAAAACTGTGCCTATGAGTTACCATATAAAGAGTGACCTACATTAATCCTAGTTGCTAGCCATTACATCACTCCTTAAAGAACAAATGATGGCCTGAAATTTTGGGAGAGTTTGGCTCATACAGTACTATGCTCCTATTTGTTTTGTGGTTTGGCTTTTTTTTTTCTTGGCAGCTTCACAAGTCTATCTAGTAGAGGAAAGCTTTGAGTTTTAAGAAGACATAATAAAGATAGTTGGTAGCATTTTTTTGCCAATTATTGATTCATCAACAACATGCTTCTATATAATTTCTTTTCTCCACAGATTTTTACATTTTAGGCATAAAAAGCACATTATTTTAGGCATAAAAAGCACATTATTATAAACATTAACAGAATTCCTAAAGCCCACATTGATTTTAATACTACGAAAAACTGGCAAAAATATTTAAGGTAACCAAATACTCAAGGAAAATCCTACTCAGACCCTGAGTCAGAACACATTCAGTTCCTGGGGTAAAGAGCTCCGTGATGAAGCTCCCTGACACCGTGGAATCAGAATTAAGTGAGAGGCTTGTGTGATGTACACGTTCAATACACAGGAATGCTGGAGATTTTAGGTAGTGGACTGTATCATGGAATAAATAAAGTCTGAGAAAAACAGAGTCATCTCTAGCATCTGTTTTTGCTGTGCACTTCAGAGTGGCACGTAGCTTTGTAAGAAACAGAAACAGCACGGGTCTAGACAGAACAAAGTCTTCTTATACACTCCAAAACCTACATCTACAGACACATGGCTGGTATTTTTCAAACTTTTAACTTAGCTGTGAAAGATTTTCACAGAAGCACCAACATGTAAGAGGGCCAGTCTCTCCGTATATTTAACGGAAATGAAACACTGAGTTTTCTCTGCTCCACAAGCATCTGTCAGAATGAACTGAAACAACACACACAAATAACTTGGCCAGGTGGCCAACAACATTTTTGAAGCTCTTCTCCAGTACTCTTAATAATTTAAATCTAGCTTTATTTCAAACAACAGAAAACAATCCTAGAATAGTAAGTGTGAGACAGTCTCAGCTGTAAGTATTACTACCTGAACTATAATTAAGACACCCATTTCCTGTGATGTTAGAAAGCTGTTCTTTTCTCTAGCATTTGTACTAGCTTCCAAATCACTTCTGAGTACAAATTAGAGGCTTGTTTTCCCAGTACCTTACACTTTGCACAGTCACTTAAACATGCATAAAGAGAGTACTAATGGGTATAATTTCCCATTCACTTCGCACAGGTACAAATGATTCCAAAACCAGGAAGCAATGAAGGATCACACCCACTGTGCTGATTAAATCAGTTAAGTGCAGTGTACATTCCCCCTGGCTATGCTTCCTGGCACGACTAATTCCTTCTATTGAACCTTTGGGACTTAGGCCAGGACGTATGCACAGATGGTTCTTCAAATCAGGAATTCACTTCCTCTACTGTCTAACAGAGCCTGAATCCTGGTATTTAAATAACTATATCACACAAGTGTATGGTAGGAGGAGCTTCCCAATTTCCAAAGTTCACAGAGTCTGCTTTGAGTCTAACATAAATTAGGATGGCACAGGACTGTTAGAAATAAAGTCTTTTCTAAGGGCTTACTAAGGCCATGATCGCTAGATACTGATGAGACGTGTTTCCTTTTCAAAATACACCCTGTTCTACAAGCAGCTTAAGGCTCATGAACATTCTCTGTGTGGAGCAGGGATTACCGCCACCAAGAAGAATCTTCTACTCCCATTCATAGGAGCAGTATGAAGATGCTGTGTCTCAAGTCAGAACCCTGCCCCGTGTCTTGTGACCTTCCAAACATAATTGTCAGGAATATTCATTTATTCATACAGAAAACATCAGAGGAGTATTTATACCTGAGAATAAGCGTTTTCCCAAGGGACTGCATTCTGGTTTAAAAATAACTCTGAAGGAACCGATTAACTGTTTATTATGTCTTGAGATGAAGAAAACTACATCTATCAAACAAACATAGAATACTAAGGAATAAGAAAAATACATATATTCATAGAGAGATATGAAGGCTAAATATATTAAGATTACTTATTATGCTTTTCAATGTAATAAGATTTTTTTCTGGGGAAATTTTGTATGCCTTTAGAAATTGAAAATTATCTAGGATTTATTTTTTAGCCATGTAATATTTATAAACATCACAAAATGGGGGAAGGAATGTACAGTCTCTGGTGAAAGGCTAAGTAACCCCAAATTTTCTAATTAGGCTGCCAAATGTTGAGCATTTGAGTGTGTTGTCTTACAAGGATACTACCAGATCACATCATCATTCATTTCTAGAAAAATGGAAAAGTATATGAGCCCTCCAAATTGCAGTCTGGCAGTCTGAGAAACTTTCTTGCTGCAGCAGACAACACTGGATAAAGAAGAGCCAGGGCTCAGGGAAAGAGGATGAAGTAATAATGAAAAGATTATCAATTTGCCAAGTGAGGGCTAATGAATGACACTGTGCTAAGGACCAAGTCTGGCCATTTTTTTACTAAAACAGTATCCTAGTTTGACAGGTTCATGCAGGCATCATACCAGGAGTGAAAAATCACCTCAGGCACAGAGTTAATATGAAAATAACAGGGAATATTTAAACTGGTCCCAGCTGAAGAGCAGAGATGTCCTTAAACTGAGTCAGAAAAAACAAATATGGATAAAAACAGGGCTGGGGCAAGATTCCATCATGAAAAGTGTGATTAAAGCAAAGTATTGCCAAATCCATGAGTTCGCATTCCACAGAGGACAATGCATTTTACATTTTGGATGTATGTATTATGACAACTGCTATTAAGTCCTAAATTGCACATCTTTGTCTTGTATTAATTAATTTCTTACACAAAATCTCAGAAGGCCTGCTGTTAGATCATTCCAACATCGCTTACCTAAACTTAAATGCTTCTCTGGAGCATCCCACCACTTAGTCCTCTTTTCGCGATTGTTCATATTACTTCAAGGCTAAAAGACATATTCAGTACCTAACAGAGTTACTAGCTTGCCTTGTCTTGGCATGTCTAACTTGTATTTGTTATTCACACTCTTGCCCTGAAAAAAACATCATCAGTACATCCCACTTCCCAGAATCCTACCCAAGCAAGTAAAGAAATAGACAAAACACCTCTGGGTTGTATTAACATTATTTCTTCCTTTAGCAAGATTCTCTGAAACAGTGAAATTTACTCCACAATGCAAGAGTGTCTGCAGCACCAGCAGGCTTTCAGATTAGAGAGCAAAACGGTGTTCAAGGTGGAGGCTGGACGGGGCTTTGAACAACCTGCTCTAGTGGGAGGCATCTCTGCCCATGGCAGGGGCATTGGAACTAGATGATCCTTAAGGTCCCTTCCAACCCAAACCATTCTGTGATTCTGCAATTTGGATTTATCTGTTCGTTTTCTCAGCACATGCTAAGCTTTATATTTGACTCCAATACCTGTTAGAAAGTGCTGGCTTATGAACTGTATTCTGGTATTTTCTGTTCTTTTGAATAAAGAATCCTACAAGGCAAGAGTGCTAGAACTATCAAAACAGTTGGGCTAAAAGACACATCCTAGTATTGGACACAAAGTAAGGAGAAAGTAGTTACCTAGGATCTGTTACTTCAAAAGAGTCTATAGCAGTTGCAGCTTCAGAAAAAGCAGCAGTAACAGAACAAAAAAAAAAAAAATCCGATTTTTCATTCAAGTTCTGAGCTAATGTTTTGCATCTTTTCATGTTTTTTTGGTTTGGGGAGGTTTTTTTGGTATATAAAAACATAAACTTACAATGCAAACTTATCTGTGAATTAAGGGGATAATCAGACTGCAGTTACTGAAAGTGGTTGGTCATGTTCAGCCATATACCCTTGTAAAACACAAATATATAATTTGGCTTTTTAAGTCTTTGGTTTAATTATAATATAATTAAATTAAAACCAATTAACCCCTGGGATATGGGCATTCACATTGTAAAAAATAATATAACAAAGAAGCACCGGCTAAAAAGCGATCTCTGAAGTTCCTTCTGTGACCAGGTTCAAAGGGATTATTCTGGGGGAAATTAAAATGTTAATTATGCCTGAAAACAGAGAACTCAGTGTTAACTAAAGGTACTGATCTAAGCAGAATACATATTAGCCACAGACCACCTTTGATATCGCTGGAAAACCATCTCACTCTAAATTTACAAATCCTGTCCTGTTTCAATTTGAGACTTCTCTGGACTGTGTTTCCTTGAACTGCAATGAAGTCTTTTGTAGCCTGGGGTTCTGTAGTTCTTTTGCAATCAATATTTCCCAGGAGTGAAGTAATCTGAAGCACAGATGAGAACGAGGGGTCTTTTTAGTTTAGAAAGAAAGCATCAAAAACTGACACTTTGTTGCATTCCTGAATCCAGATGGAATTTAATTAATAGTTTGAGGGGGAAAAAAAAAAACAACTGGAAAAAGAATCACAAAACTATTGAATGGGAATTATGTGTTGCCAGAGTAACATATAGCCTGGCTTTTTTGGGTACTTAGAAGTGGGTTCAAATCCTTTTAGAGATGATAATACTACAGAAGATTTGCAGGCAAATAAAAAATTAATTATTGACACAGCCTAGCCCTGAAGAATAGTTGAGAACATGAATAATTGAGAAATACATCTGAAAGCATGCATTATATGAGAAGAGAGACAAGAACATGCTAACAGGGACAGTATGATGACTGGAGGTTTGCTGGACCACCCACATCACTCACTCAGTTGCTGTAAGAGGACTATATCAGGGATTTGCAAATCCTGAAGAATGATGAGGGTGGGCAGAAGCTGCTGTGCTATGCAAGGGATGTTATCCTGGGAATCTTACAGTACAAGTTACCTAAGTGAACCTGCAAGTCTCTTTACTTTCATAGTGCCAGTTCTTGAACTACACCAGTGCTGAAGAAGAGGTACACATGTATTTTCCATCAGTATATCTTGTGAATCAGCTTAATGTATATACTCCAGACACAGAGTAGGAAAAACCAAGCTATTGTATAAAAATTCTATGTTGGGTTCTAAAAATATTATTCTATCTCGGTATGCTTTTTTTTTACAGGAGACTATGTAGTCATGTCTGTTTACTTTAACCTGAGCAGGAGAATGGGTTATTTCACTATTCAGACATACATTCCCTGCACACTTATTGTTGTGTTGTCCTGGGTCTCTTTCTGGATTAACAAGGATGCGGTTCCAGCCAGAACATCACTGGGTGAGTTATTTTTTCTTCCTGCTTTTATTCAAGCATTACGGTGTTTAATTGACACCTCTGTGGATCACCAGTTTCTCAGTGTAAAAGGAGAGAACAATTTCATGTGAGCTTTCCTCATTTAGAGGGATGTAGTCACTTCCAAGGAATAACACAGCCTAAACCATATTAGCATCTCTTCTTTTTAACAATGTCAGATCCTAACTCTGAGTGCTGCAGTCTGCCTACAATAATTCTGCATCTTTTCTGGAGGCAGCAGTACTTATAGAACATGAAGAGGATAGGGAACATTTCTGGATTAGAGGCAGGGACACATTAGTTATATTCGCTCTACTTCTATATCACAGTAACCAACAATACAAAAAAAAACCACAAAGAAGAAATCAATCTTTCCGGCCGTCTGCGTGCCATAGTGGTAAAAAGGGGAGAATGTCATACCTTGACTTCTACTTTAGGGACCAAAAATCAAATACAGCTTTCAGGCCACAAAACTAACTGAATTTGGTGATATCTGAAGTCCTATGCACGAGAAAGTGACGTGGAACTAGTCAGAATTAGCAATTGTGACACATTTAGCAACAGTTCCACAACGAAAAGAAAGACTGAATTAACCTTGCTTGTGTAGCTCTAAGAGTCTGCAAAGTAGAATCATTTAACTAGAGAAAGTTAAACACATTTTCTGCTTCTCCATTAAATCAACAGAAGTGAGAATCATTTCAGGTTTACCTTCTGCATTTTCATTTCTCCCCAGAACTAGAGCACAGAGCACTGGAGTGCAAAATGAGGGACAGCATTTTCATTCCAGAAGTCCCTTGACTAGAAACACGGGAATAGAGGACCAGTGGCTCCCATGACTGAAAGTTTTAAGTGTTTTATTGCTTTTTTTGTATCTTCTCTAAAAAGATGTTATAAAATCTGCTTTTTAAAAGTATAAAATTAATAAAGACATTCAGCTACTATTTTAAGTTTTACTTAGACCAGTCCCTCTGCTGAGAATTAGTCCATTTGTACCACTGAGGAGGTAAAAATCAGTGATACGAAATTTGCCATCTAAAATGTGATGGATTTTAACTGTTTTGATGTATTTTTCATGTTCTACACATCATAGCACAAGAAATAGTGTTCTGAAAGAAGAAGGGATGGTAAGGCATGTCACCATACTTCTCAGTTATAGACTACAATCACTTATGAAGGCCAGAAGAGACTCAGCTCTAGCAACCAGAGAAATCTGAGCCCACAGCGTGGCAATTATAAGGAGCTCTGAGACACTCTTGCTTGCAGATTTATCTGAAATAAATCACTTGAATAATGAGTGGCAGATAATTTGTGCAGGCCTAGCATCTTTTGCATACAATGAGAATGCATTTAGGCAAGAGAAAAGAGAATTTTATTTCTTCATGTAGCACGCATACCAACCTACACACGGTTTGTCCTGAAGTTGCTGCTGGATTCCATGTTTTCGTAAGAATTGTCATCGATTTCTAACTCATAACAGCTGTGAGCATGTCTCTTACTGACACTGGTATGAACACCATGCAACTGAAAATAAGTGAGACTTATCCCAAAATCACAATTTGAGATTGGTCTTCAGGTTACTTTGAAGAATGGAGGAAAGCCATTCTCCACCATAATTTTCTCACTCTGACAGAAGTTGTCTTCCCTCTAGCTTTGTTTTAAGGTTTTGAGCACCCAAATCTTAAAACTAAATTTCTCAAAATAAAGACACTCTACAAAACTGAAAAACTAAACTAGATTTCTTAGAATCAGAATCCACCTAACCAAAGTATTCTACAGAGTAGCACTTTCAGTGACGTCGCAAAAACGTTTCATACCCCATGTTATTCCTCGAAGCTCTCATTGAATCCACATTTCACTGCTGGTTTAATATCTTTGCTACGTGTTTGAACTCCAGGCATACTTCAAAACCAGCCAGAGAGATAACTGGCAAAACCAGTTTGTTACACAAAGTAATAATATTTCTGTTGTTTTCTATCTATCTCCCAGGTATTACAACTGTCCTGACAATGACCACACTGAGTACAATTGCTCGTAAATCTCTTCCCAAAGTCTCCTATGTAACAGCAATGGATCTTTTTGTGTCAGTCTGCTTTATTTTTGTTTTCTCTGCACTGGTGGAATATGGAACTTTGCACTACTTTGTCAGTAACAGAAAGCCAAGCAAGGATAAAGACAAAAAGAAGAAAAATCCAGTATGTATCTTTTCACTGGTCTAAAGGTCTCAAATTCACTTAGGTTTTCTGAGAGAGCATTTAAAGTATTCTTTATGTTTGTACTTTCTTTTCAGACTCTGTTATTACGTGTATTCTCTTCTTCCTTTGTATTAATAGGAATGCAAACATTCACCTTGAGAATGAAAAACTTGGATATTGACTGGAGATATATATGTAGCCTGGATGCAAGAGAAACTAATTTCTTAGGACAAGGATCCTTTTAACCAGTGTTCTGCAGACCACAACCACCCCCAAACCCATTATTTTTGTTATAGATAGAGCTCTTGCTGTGACCTTTATGGAAGAACTGTCAGTTTCTCAGCCTTAACTTAAGCAATATTCTCTGTCATTAACTTAGGCCTGTATTATTGACATAACTGTTTTTTCCTATTATCAGGACTGCAGTTAAATATTTATATTCAGACTACAGAGTGTGCTTTTCCTAATTCCTCCTTAAGCATCTGTTTCCTTTTTATTGTTTCCTTATCTTCTTTTTCTTGTATTCCTTACCTCCTTTATCTACTTTTCTCCCTTAGAAAGTGATTTGACTAGCAGTTTACAAAGTTACTTATGGATGCATGCTACATACTAATAGAGAAATGCATATAATAACCTCAGTAAAATCCTGGAAACACCCACAGGTTGGGGGTTTGTCCAGATAGGGAAGAAGTTTGTTGCTTATTTTGTCCAGGACAGATTTCTCCTTGCGTTTCGTAACCAGCCTGAAAAGTCTGTTGTCTGGAATCTGTGAGGTGGAAAGAATTAGTGTGAAATCCTAGAGGGAAAAGTAGCCTAATAGTCTACAAAAAAAAAAAAAAAACAAACCCAAATAAGCCTGTGAAAAATGTGAAGAACAAGTATTTTACATTAATAGAGAATATTTTCAGATCCATTTCAGGCATTTAGGAGACAATGAAGTCACTTAGATTTGCTTTGCTAAAATCTTCAAGGACCTTTGAAGATATTCTCCTTATACAGCACAAAAAGAATATTGATAAAAGTAGTAATTAAAGAACCTTTTATTACACATTATTGCTATAATTTTAAATGCTGTTAAGAAGTGGACGCTAAAGAAAAAAAAACAAAGAAAAAATGCCAAGAACAAATCAGCTGTACTCTGTGGTGAATAAACGGTCCCCAAAACATCAATGAAACTACAGAGGAAGAATGATTGATGTACTAAAGCTGGATTTAATTGTAGGCCTTGTTTTTGGTTAAAATAAACGCACTTCCAGAGGGTGATGCATCCTGGCCTGTCTTAGGCCAAAATAAAAGGCTCTCTGTGTGTATGTGTGTCTTTCACAGTCAATTAAATGAGCAAATATTAACTACCTCAAATTTAGCCATCTTACTTAAAGATGTCCAGGTGAAGGTAGACTGCTTGTTCTTTACATTAGGGACCTGTGGGCATCTGGGAGCAAACAAATATAAATAATTGCCTGGATTCTAATCCCAGAGCCTCAAAAATGTAGAAGTACAGTGTTGAGGACCAAGTCTGCAGGTAAAAAGAAAGAATTTTTTCTAAAATTTGTTTTTATAAACTGTGAATGGTCTCCTCTCAAAGATTGTAAAAGATTGGAATTCCCTGGGACTATGAAAAGATCTAAATGGAGTTTGATATCTTATGTCTTTGGCCCAGATGCAGTTACAAATAGTGACAAGTCAAAAGTGTGGGGGTTTTATACTACAGATACTTGTTTAAATTGCTATTATCCCAACCTTTCTATAAATTTATTCTTTTTGACTTACTATGGTTTAGAAACATATTTTTAATTTACGTTATTTTTGTCTCTTTCTTTCTTTCCTTTCTTTAATTTAAACCAAACCCCTCTCTTTTCTGTCTACAAAATGAAAGCTTCTTCGGATGTTTTCCTTCAAGGTATAATGTTTTTTGGAATGGAAATTCACTGCATGCGACTGCTGAATTTAACTATTAGAGCTTATATGAGAGTGGTGTTTTGTTGGTTTGTTGTTTGGTTTTTTTTAATGAGACATCTAAGCATTCTACTCAAGGTAACTTCCTAATTAAGTAGAATGGTTACATATTTCTAAACAGTTTGTAAAGTTGATTCAGCAGCCCAAATACTGATTCACTACAGTTCTGAACTTTCCTAAGTTCAAGAGTGATCAACATTATTGGATCACATGAATTAAGCGAGTTTGATGTTAAAACATTTCTGCTCCTCTCTTTCTCAATTTGCCATGGGATCCAATACCACCAGCTACACCAGAAACCTGCAACACACCCTTTTAGAACTCAACTCTGACCCCACCTTTATAACCTGTGTGATTTCACTCCAAATTATGAAATCAAATCCATTGTAACGTTGACCTGAACAAAATTGCTGATGGATTACTCAAATGGTTTCTTATGCAAAAAAGTCAGAGTTTTGAAAGGGTTTAAAATGCACAAGTATTTTTAATGCTGTCACTGGATCAACACACTCTTAGCAAAAGAGCAAATATAGCTAGTTATGTTCCACATCTAAACCTTATCTTCACTCAGAAATGCAGAGATTTTGTCAAAAAGAGAACAAAACAAAAACAGGGAAAAAAAGAAGCTATACAAAACAAAAGCCAAGAAACTTATTTAACCATGAAATGGAATTGTTGTTATTTTACCCTAATAACAATCAGCACAAAATTTCAATGCCTGTCATCCTAATGTTTGTCAAGTGCTCAAATTTGTTTTAAATGCTCAATTCATATATGTGTGTGTATGTATGTACAGCTCCTATATAAATTTTGGAACATGCTGAACCTTCTAGTTGTGAACATTAGTAGAGGGTGAGTTGCATATATTCAAACATTTGGAGAGTATTATAGAGATTCTCCTAATCTTATTTAAAAGACCCAAGTTCTGCCTTTTTTCCTCTATTATATTGTATTAAAAATATATTCTACACATTTGCTCCTGTCTCAATATGAACCATCTGCACATTAAAATCCTGCATTTCCACTTGATTATTTCATTTCCTTCCATGTGAACTACATAAATTGCCTTCAGGTATCAAGCAGCTATAAAAAATATAAGACATCAAAGAAATTCAAAATACTATCAGCTACATGCCTGTATCTTTCCTTTAACCTCTACAGTTTACTTAGTTTGGCTTTAAAGCTAATTGTCCACAGCTGTTAACTGTGCATTGATTTGTGCTGCTTTCCTAAAAAGTTCTCATGTATAATGCAACTTTCTGTAAGTTCAAGGTAGTATTACCATTAGAACTGCTCAGCAATTTCCCCACATGCAGAACCATCATTCACATGTTGACCATTAGTTTCTATCTCCCTGTTGGTCTGGTGATAATAACACTCTCTTCCTCCTGCCATCTTTTTCTTTGTGTTTTTTTTTTTGCCACTCCACCTTAGGCACCTACAATTGACATCCGGCCTCGATCAGCTACGATTCAAATGAACAATGCTACACACCTCCAAGAAAGGGATGAAGAATACGGGTATGAGTGTCTTGATGGCAAGGACTGTGCCAGTTTTTTTTGCTGCTTTGAGGATTGTCGAACAGGAGCATGGAGGCATGGAAGAATACATATCCGCATTGCCAAAATGGACTCCTACGCCCGCATCTTCTTCCCAACTGCCTTCTGTTTGTTTAACCTGGTGTATTGGGTATCATATCTTTACCTTTAGAAAGAGAAGGGTATCAGTGATATGAGCCTTACTCACTGAATTTCTTAGAGAGATGGTTTCCTAAGTCCACTTGAAGTATTTACGACGCGCTTTATAGTGGTCTGAATTCTTTAGTGCCATAACCCGGTCAACATCAATCGTATCATTTGTCCACAAACTGCCATCAGGTTATTGTGAACTAAATGTCCATTCAACATGCTGAAATAATTTGAAGTAAAAAAATCATGTAAACAGTTAATATACAGCTATACCTGCTGGAAGAGAGAGAAATAGAGTAGAGGGGGTAAGGGGAGCTTGGCAACTTCACTACACAGTTGGTACCGCTATTTCAAACAGGAGTGAGAGAGAGGAGAATTCCCAGGTAAAGTGCTGTACAGTTTGTTAACATTGGCTATAATTATGCTATAGCTTTATTCTCTGTGGGCTTTTCTTTTTGGAAGAGTCATCTCTCACTCTGAATAGGTATTATTAAGCTAGGAAAGCAACTTCTACTCCCAACCAAGATAAAAATAGACCTTTCCCTTTGCCATCCCTTTAAGAGCACATGTACAATGCTGTAAATATTTCAATACCTTGTAGTACATAAGGTCTAGTGCATGCATCTTTTGGGGGCCAAAATAAATGAAACAAAGGTACCATAAAGTATTGTCTTTTATTTTGTGTCTCTGGATGTGCTATTGTAATTGAAATGTGGACTTTTTTTTTTTTTCCTTGAAAAATTACCCCTTTCCCTCATGCATGGAAGATCCAAGCAAACAGCACTTTCATGTAAGACATTAGAGAAGCCTTAAGGATTCAAATAAATAACATGTAGACAAATCTGTATGGCCAATATAATAGCTCATAAAATATATTGTATGTGTCTGCTGCAGTTGTAGCCTTCATTTTCCATTGATAATGTTGCTATATTTCAACAGAATTTCCAGTAATTATACATTGCAAGATCAGCTTCTGAATTTAATCCACATGCTTCTATTGTTCTTTTCCTATGTTGAGCTCTACTTTTTTCCTAACACAAGTATTCGTGGGTTTTTTCTTTTTTTTATTCTTTAATCCAGTCCAGGAAATAGCTTCTATTCTAGAATTTTTTACATAACAGCTTTGAGTTCATTTTGAAACATTTGATTTTGTATTATATATTCACATACAATTCTCTGCCCATTCACGTCCTTGATTAGCAATAGTTGTTGTCAGTGCTGCTTTTCACTCGGTGAGTACCTTCACTAAACCCAAGCCTTGCCATGGCTAGCACACAGTTTATAGATAGCCTTGAAAAGAAAAGGGAACAAAGGGTGTCTTGGCTACTAAATCACATGTTTGCAATTTATGTGTATTTAAAACCTTCAACCCACCTGGGTGCATCTTGAAACCCATTTATCCACTGGTTTTCAGAACCTGTATGATGCTCAATTATGCAACCTTAAGCACATGTAAATATGACTGAGGTTTGTTTTTTTTTTTTTAATTGTTAAAAACATAAAATGTCACCTCCAGGAAAGTGGGCTTGCATACTGAAAAGGGAGATGTGTAACTTACCATTACAGAATTACTAATAGCTAAAATGGAGGAAAAAGGAAAGTTTTCCAATGTTTGTATAGTTTTGGAAATAAAAGTGTATAAAAAAAAAAAGGAATAAATCTTGATCATCAATTGCTCCTTGTCCAATGTATTTGAAAACATTTTAATAAAGGAATTGCACACATACGTGGACTTTTTCAATAAAACTGCTGCACTCAATTCCAGTTTTCTTGTGATTATAATTCTCATAACCCTCTGCATTGTCTCATTTTGTACTCAAATGGCTCACCCACATAACTTTCAAGGATAGAGACTAAATCTTTTAAATAATTTTCTTTCAACATTATCTTATTTCTAACAAAACAAACAAAAAAGGATTTGAAGTGTAATAATGAGGAGAGGTACTTAAAGCATAGAGTGTCTCCACTCCCTGAATGGGTGTCAATCATCTTCCACATGGAAATGTGTTTCAGATGGTGTCAGACAGATCACTAATTTTTATTTATTTATTTTTCCAGTGGTCAGTGATTTAGCAGCTTTCTGTTAGTCCCTTGCAGTTAGTAAGAGCAGCTGATGATTTAAGGTTTCAATTTTTACCTGGATCTTTTCCCTACTGCCAAATAGGTTATAAACAGATCATTATGAACCTCTGCCCAAACCAGCCCTTCAACTCCCTCAGTCCAAGTGTATTGCAGTTGACATATTTAAATTCTGTTTTGTTTTTTTTTTTTTTTAAGGTCTGTGAAATTAAGGATTCTTTGACATTAAATACTTGATCCTAGTTCAGCCATCAGATTACATGTGCCTATAGATAGCCTGTGACACTGAATAATTGGATGCAATAATGAAGAACAAACGATCAGATCCCTTGCGTGTGCAACCTGGCCTTCTCCTTCCAGCAAGGGAGGAGTTTAGTTTAAGACTGATATTCCCCTGTTATGTAGTTGTGCAAACTACACAGTTATGTAGTTGTGCAAACTACACAAAATGGAAGAACACACCACACCTACAGTTAAGGAGTTAAATGAACTTTTCTCACCCTGTATCACTACACAGAGTAAAGGAAATAAAACCTTAATCTGTCATTACCCAACATACTCCTTGTCTCCTGCCACACTTATTTAGGTGATTTGTCTTTTCTTCTTGGGGAAAATAGATGAGATTCAAAAGGACAGTTCATGAAGAAATATTTAATTCCCAGTGAGAAAATAACACCGAAGCACAATATAGGGCCCATTAAACAAAAAGTATAGTGTTCCTCTGAATAGAGCCTATATTAGCTATTCAGCACAGAATCAAAAGATGACCTTTGTATTGTAAAGCCAGACTGCCACCACAGCAAACAAAATAGCAAGAAAATAGCATTTGGGTATGATGAGGACTATTACCCAGAAGCAAACTGCTCAGAAACCTGTGTAGATGCATTCACACATATCTATTATAGAAAATATTATAATAATACATACATTATACATATTAATTCTCCCAGCTGCATTCTAGGGGAGAAACTCACTCCTGATGCAACAGACTTGCTAAAACCTTTTCAAGCTCTTCACATTGCAGATGGTTATTACTGCTCTGGGATATTTCTGAGGATGTTCAGACAGTCATTAAGAGTTTCATCAAGAATACACTAGTGGTACAATTACTTACTTGCTATTTCTATTCCAAGAGTATGTAGGTGTCCTGACTGAGACAAGGCATTGCTGTCCCAGGTATTATGTCATATATACACACCAAAAGAGAACTCCCTACAGGCGTTTAAAAATCTATACATTTGCAACATTTACAAACCCCAGTCTGTAAATAAAGAGCTGGTATTCAGAGAGATAATGTAACTCAACAATACTTCTCCTATTTTCAATGTCAGGCAACCCACAAAAGACTGTATTTTTATCTAACCAGTACAGAATAATTTTAGCCTCTGTACAATACAAAATGCTAAAGATCCTAAAGGTGCAATTCTCAGCACAGATTATGAACACACACAGAAAAAGGAAAAGAGAAAAAAAGATAACTGAGTGGTCTTTTTTTTAATCCATGTCTACCCTCATTTTCCCAGAGACACATAGATCTATGAATGGACTGGTCACGTATACTATGTGTATCCATTTCAATTGTACAGCTATAGCAGCAGATATTGGCTTATCTTGGAGGCCCAATTATTTGGACCTCCTTCCTCCTATGCCCCCAGAGTCCTTCAGTCTAAAAATAGAGGCAGAAAAAGGAAAAAGAGCAGTTAAAATACTCAAGTACCTGAATAACATAAGAAAAGGGACGAGAAAGCTTTATTAGCTGTACAAATTTTACCAGATAGCATTACTTTTCCTCGAACAAAAAAAAAAAACCTGGGAAAATACAGTTTCACATTATATACCTTACAACAAAATCTAGGTTTTGTAGGACCATGGTAGAGACGAGCTGTAAAGTGGGATTTGAAACGGATAAGCAAGGATTTCTTCAGGTCTGCTGAGGTGTTTCTCAAGCTCCAGAGGAAAGGCAGGATTAATTCAGGAACTCTTAGTGGGAGAATCTGGTAGCTGAGGAATGAAACTAAGGCATAACTATAACAGAGGCTTGAAGTCAATACTGAGCTCACCTGCTCTATCCAGCCTGCAACTGAGAGCTGAATTAGAGAGGCAAACAAAATAATTTGCCAAATTATGTAAGAATTACGTATGTTAATGGACCAAAGAGGCAGCCAAAAGCAAAAAGCTAAGAGAATATGATCCATACAATAATTGTCAAGGCAAGAATAATTGTAGAATCACAGAATGATGCCGCATTGGAAAGGACCTCTGCAGATCATCTAGTCTAACCCCCCACCAAGCAGGTCCTCCTAGAATTGCACAGGAACTTGTCCAGGCAGGCTTTGAATGTCTCCAGAGACAACGATGGAGACTCCACCACGTTTCCAGGCAGCCTGTTCCAGGGCTCTGCCACCCTCAAAGGGAAGTTCCTCCTCATGTTTAGACAGAACTTCTTATGCTCAAGCTTGTGTCAGTTTCCTCTTGTCCTCTGACTGGCCCCATCATCTTGACACCCACCCTTCAAATATTTATAGGTGTGGATCAGATCCTCCCTCAGCCCTCTCCAGACTAAAAAGACCTAAGTCCTTCAACCTTTCCTCATAAGACAGATGCTCCAGGCCTCTAATCATCTTGATGATAATAATGAAGATTGCTGTTCTCTGAACTGAATAGAGCATGTTTAAGGTTCAGGTTTCATCTGCATGGTTGAAGAAAGTGATTTTGGTGATGTTGTCACAGAAAGTTAATGTTATCTGGAAATGAAGATATGGGTCCAAGATAAAGACTTAGTGAAAAATAAAGCCTGTTCATGGGCTTCTGCAACTGGAAGAATAAAATCTCTTATTTTAAGTTAAGGGATCCAAGGCAGAATCCAATAGCAAGTATGATCACAAGACGAAGAGTAAAATATAAAATAAACATAAAATAATAATATAAAGGAGCCATCTAAATGAAAATTAATTGCAGCCCAGGGGAAAAAGTGACATTTTAATATGCAAGTGTTGTTTTTCAAACAACATTTCAGTTGCTCTGCAAAAATAATTTAATTAAATCTTGTAAAAAGCTTCTCAGGTAAATCAGTTTATTATACCCAAAAGAGATCTATTGTTCTATTTATAAAAATTAAAATCCAATGCACTTTACCTCATTATTTAGATTGATCCTCTAAGATTTTCTACTTACACATTACTGTGTTTTTCTTTTTAAAGTCAAGATTTACAATGAAAAGCTTGTCTGGTGAACATGTAAAAGAAGGTTCATGACCTTTAAAAGATTCTGAATAACAGACATAAACTAAAAGCTTTGCTTACAAGCCAGCAAATCCATTTAAATAATTCATTTTCAGAATGTTGCATTAGTTTTGAAAAACACGTTAGACAAGGTTGTCTGTCTTGGAGAGAAGAAAAAAAAATACAGTATGATCAGATAGGGCAAGATTTTCTCATTTGGACTCACATAAAATTCATATTTGTTATAAAAATGAGAAAAAGGAAAATAAGAAATGATGGAATATTAATATAGCTTTAATTCAACCAGTATGACATTAGGAATACCAATCTTTTCACCATTCCACCAGACACATGCTTTTTATACTGCCATATTGAAATCTGCATCTGATGAAGCGTTTAATTAGCTATCACTCTCTGTAGAATTTTCATGTATATGCTATAAGCCTAACTATAGATTCACTCCTTTTGCTGCGAGAAGCCTAACGTTAATTTACCCACAAGAAGAAAAAAAAAAACACAAAAAACCCCAAATCCAAACCCAAAAAAACCCCACCCACACAGCCAAAAAAACCCGCCAACAAACCAAAACACAAAAAGCCCCAAACTCCTCCCAAAATACTCCACACCAAGACTTCTCTTTTCATTCCCAAAATGAGACACAAGCACATAGGGATATGTAGATGAGGCTACAAACTGCTGGAAAGTCAAACAGGGAGGATTTAGCATAGCTGGTTACTTTGCTGTAAAGAAGAAAAGAAACCCCATAAATTTATCAGGCCTTTATTTTTAAAAGTCTTCGTGTTTGTATTGGCAAAATAATGCATATTAATAAATTCTCAGAATTGTTTTCAGCATTTCCCTTAAGACAAGAAGTGAAAAATCCACACCAACAATTTCAGCAATTCTGTAATACCACAAATCCATTCAGATTTCATAGCCTTTTCTGCTTCTCGATCTTGTTCTATTTACATCAGTGCTCTTTAATGTGTTGCCACAGATGGTGGCATTTCTACAAGATTTCTTGTAGAAAAAGGCATTTCCTTTTGTTCCAATTCCTTTGCCCTCACTGAACATTCACCTGAATATGGTACCTTTCCTGCTGATCTAGCAGCTCTGGCTTTCTTGCATGTATAATGCTTCTGTCCCATAAATCACCATCCTCACAGCTTCACCCAAACTTAGGATTCCATTTTAATTCTGAAAAATTAGTGTAATTTGAAAACTATAAATTTTAAAGAAACTTTAAGTGAAGTTGTAAAGGTAATGGATTTAATACTAAGAAGGCTAAAAAGAGGTAAGACAGACCTACTGCTAACTTCAAGCTTGCCTTTATTTCACTCAGTTTTATGAGAGTTGATACCAGCTTTCATTAAGGCCCAGCCCCTCTACACTGAATCCTAACAGCCCACAATCTGCAAACCCTGACAACATCTCCGTGTGGCACACATCTCACTGAAGTCATACCTTCCCCATGTAGCAGCACTCATCTTGGTGACAAGCACCTGATGATGCTATCTACAGATGCTGAAGCTCCTCAAATATCTCTGGAAAGCAAAGACAACAGTCACACCAAACTAGCTGTCATTAATTCCTTCAAATCCCCAAAGTAGCATTTGATGAGCATTTTTGGCTGCTCTCCCAAATTCCAGTAGCTTTGCTGGTTTCTTCGGAGTCTTCAGTGGTTCTTTTGGAGCCTTGGACAACCCTTGGGAGAGCCTCAATGTCAGCGAATCACAGGAATAAACTATACAGTGATGGGAGATGGTAGTTTGCTAAAATATTATAATGTCTGTATCAAAACATTTGTTCTTCAGCTCAAACACTTGGGACATAAGAGAAATATTCAGTCTACAGAATAAAAACACTCAACATAGTGACTGCACGAGTAGATTAAGAACTGGCCATTTCGTTATAAAGGTTATTTTCATAATAAAAGGTTTGTGAGTTTTTCTCCCTTTATTTCCCCAGACGATTTTGCAAAAACATCCTGACAAAAAAAAAAAAGGAAAAAGATCTGTATAAAAAAACTGTACAAAGTATACCAAGTATATATTTTGATTTTTCAGGATTATTTGTTTACTTTTAAATTTACTGTAGAAGCATCCCAAGAGCACCCTAAGTTTCACTTTGTTACAAAAGTAAATGAGCAACAGGGACTGTGATTGTATTTTTTCTGCTCCCCTCTAGGTCTGGACAGAAAGGTCCGACCCACCAAACCAGGTGGTTTCCCTGAGAGAACGCCACATGGGGAAACACATGAGCTCAAATCACAAATCCATCCAGAATCCGTACAGTAGAAAGTAAAACTGTATCAAAGAAACCACCTTGCAAACTCTTAATATGCATGGAGAGATTTTTTTCAAGCTACCCTCTATGATCTGCCATAGTTGATCAGAACTTTTTCTATTTGGAGAGTCACCTTGTGCTTGTACATTAGTCTGTGTTTACATAAAATAACATTTTTAGGCATCAGAAACCTTTTCTGTCCTTTGGAGCATTCACTTAAAAACAGAGGTAGGACAGTTCTTCCTTCCAGCTGTCACTGACCTCATACCATATCACTCACGTGCAAAGAAGCAAATTCAAGTCCCAAACATATGTGAGAGTAGGACTGCATAGAACTCTCAAAACCATTGCCTGCTTCCAAAACCCTCTAAAGAGCTCACCTATCCACGAAGGAACCTAGATCATGGAAAAATGCTTCTCATCAAATGTACTGCAGGTTGTGTAAGCAGCCATGTGTTCCACTGGCGTATCCTGGCCCATTCAATTATTATTCAAGTGCTACTGGTGCCTTCTCACTCCTCTTGCTGGTCCAGTGCTCCTAAACCAACGTAGCGACACAAGTTCCGGGCAGCACGTAAAAGCGTAACACGGATAAAGTAGTATGATTAGAACGGTGCAGCTCCAATGATGAACAGGAGAATTTATTGATGATTTAGTGTCATTACCTACTAATAGTTATTCATAAACCAATCACAGTGTCAGTTTCCACATATAATTTGAAGAAGCATAAGGTTTTGTTAATTACTGTACACCATCCTTGTGGCTGCTCCTTTTAGCAATCATATCAGTTGGGATGAAAATCTGACCAAGTATAAACAGTAGCATACAAACATACAACAGCTATTGCATATTTTTGAGCTTTTGTGAACAAAAATACAGGAAGCCTGGCCAGTAAAAGGTAAGTGGTTAGTTCTGCTCAAGACTCATGAAATTTGAGAATCACATGATCCAGTTTTTTTGGTGTGACTTTGTCTCACATAGGGAATTTAAAGATAAAACACTGATCATTTTGAAAGTCTTAAAATCCATCGCCAACCTGAAATAAGACATACTATGGTAAAATATTCTAAGGGATGAGCTGGATCATACCATTTAGTATCCAGAGTTCACGTCTCCTACCTGTACGAAGAAGAACAATCAATAATAGTGAGTAGCTAAAGCAGAGACACGGGGCTTTGACTATGTAAACAGGCTGAAGTTTACTCTTCATGAAATGTGCATGAAGTCCCATGCACTTTTGAGAGAACTGTAAACATTCTTCTGTGGATTTCCTCAAATAAATGTTAAGTATTTTGTTATTGCTCCTTCTACCTTGCCTCCCCCTCTCCTTGGGACCTAGGCACAGAAGGAGCTAGCCTCTCAGTACACTTGAATTCACACGTGGTGCAAAGGAAGCAGAGTACAATGTGAGAAGATACTCCTTTTCAAAGTTTTACCTGGTCTTTTAGAAAAAAAAAAAGAACACCAAAAAAACCACAAACCACAAACCCCAACCACAAACGAAAAGAAACACAGAACTGAAAAGTGGTATTTGGGGAACCTGTAAAATAGAAAAACTAAATGAACTTTACCATCACCTTTTCTACGTGAAGAAAGAAAAAAAGTACCAGCAGCCTACCTCCTGTTCTTTTTTTGTCTTGCTACAACTCTTGGAAAATTAGGAAGCCAGTAATTTAGAAAATTAATCTTGGTAGACTAAGACCATCACGACCAATCCTATGAGAAGTACATTGGATCCCTGCATCATTTTGAGTACCAGTGCAATTAAATAACTCTACCCTGTCTGAAAATTTTACCACAGTTCCAATAAAGAGACATTCTCTGTTCGGCAGGAAAGGTGTTCAATGACAATTTTGAAACAGAAAGGGAAAGCACCGGTTTCCAGTTTCAGAAACAAAAATCTTATTAACTTTTAAAGCTCTGTTTAACTCATAGGTAGCAGGGAAAATACTAATCAAAATGCTAATCAAAGTCATTCATGCTGTAGTGGAACAGAATACGTTTTATTCTAAACAGCAACAGCTGGTTTCTAAAGATGCTCAGCAATTATTATCAGTAATGAAGTATAACGCCTTTTTCAACGAGTTAAAATACAAAAGGAGTACTTTACTTATTAAGAAAAATATGTAAATAACTACACAGGAAATGAAAGTAAAAAGAAAGTAGGCAAAACAACTGTCTGAAAATATGGTAAAATAATTAAACCCATAAATTTAAACACTAACTAACTACATTTTTAAGAGTTAAAACACTTGAATGTAAATGTTACATTCCTCTTGTCCCATAATTTGAAATATATACTATTCAAAAATATACTAATCAGAACCACTGGAGAGTTATGTGACAGCTATCAACGAGTACATCCCCACCTAGCATCTGTACTTTGCACTGTAGATCTAGGTTTTATTTCATTTTGTCTTGTTCAGAAAGAGACACCAATCCTCTCTCTAAAGCTTTCCTTAAACATATATTTGTATATATATTTGTAAAAATTAATCTCATTTTACCTGTTGCTTAGTATGCTTAGACAACCAAAACTTAAGGAGAAAAGTTAGAAAGCTAAAAAATCATCTAACTTGGAGAGTTACCACTTAGTCGTCTACGTGAACTTCCGGGGGGTGGGAGGGGTGGGAGTGGGAAATAGCCTTTAAACTGGTAAATGATATTGTAAACTGCGTTAGCATAAATGGCCCCCAAAACTCCAGAACCATGGATTTGTTGAGATTTCTAGCATTTTGCCATGGATTTTGTTGACTACACCCAAGCTCGCAGAGGTATATAGATGGCAACACAGATGTACAGATTAGCATAGTAAGACAAACATAGGAGACAGTTATAAGATTCTATAGAAGTTAATGAGTATTTTTTCCTCTTCTGAGATGGTCGGACAGGTAAATACAGAATTAAGAAGTTATCAGTTCACTCACTTTGCCACATCTTGTTAAATAGAGCTAAAGAGAAGGGTGCACAAGAAGGCAACAATACTCATTAGTGTGCATTTCAGTCATACTTTTAAAGCGTTTGCCCTACCACATAAAATTACCATTTGGGTGTATCATCTTATATAATCTTAGGTTTTATCATACTATGTATTTTGCAGTAATTATTGAAAACAAGAAAGTGTTCTGGTTTATGAGGTTCACAAACATTACCCAAATATTCTTTGTTAAATACCACGCTACCTGGATATCTTCCCAGAGTGGGTAAAGCATTGCTTTGCATTTTCAACTCATCTAGCAAACTGCCTAACCCCATTAAGGAGGGAACACTACAAATGTCACCTCAAGACAGCACCAGCCCTACGTGTCTCAAGTAATTTTTGGTTTGGGCTTTTTTTTGCAGGTTGAGGGGTGACATATAAAGATACACCGCATTATTCCTTGTCTTTTGAATCTAAAAAGCCCCTTTACCTCATGTGAACAAAACCTATAGCAACCTATAGCCTATCTCCAGGCCCTTTCAGCTTATTTATTTCTCATAAAATTAATGATCCTTATTCTTGGCTGCTATTAGGTAAGTATAATCTCATAGAGCAACACACCCACAGGCACTAAAATTCCCAGGTTTTAGTCTCTATGACCCCATAATGATTCCCTAATCGTTGATTAGTAGTTATATAAAATTAAGATTTTTTCGGTTTCAAGAAACAATAGCTAAAACCAGCATCCTCCTCTAAAGCAATAGCTACCACACCCAGCTAATAACACAAACTGTACCTGGAATTAACTGTATAGGCAATATTCTAAGAAACTCCTTTTGCTACCATAGAAACCAAGGCTGTGTACTCTACAGCCAGTCTGGAAATTTTTCACATCCCCAAGTTTGTCCATTTTAAGACTGAAATACAAGCAATGATGAACAGACAACTTATTTCTGAAAGAGAATAAAACCATGAAATTAATGTAAACCCACTGGACAGTAGGAGGATGACTCAGCTCCTACACCTTCAAAGACAATGACAAAAGAATCAGGGAGAGAGAGCAGTTGGAGCAATTCTGGACACCTCCACATCACTTTCATCCCATATTCCTGTATGGAGTCCACGATCCGCAAGTGAGAAGTGGATAAATTGGTTCATGCTGTCAAGCAATTCTTCTCACTAAGAACTTCTCTGATGGTACTGCTCTTGGAGGAAGTGGCAAACACAATGATCATTTTCTCACACCTTTGCAATTTATTTTGCAATTAAAAGCCAACTTGCCAGTTTCATAAGAAAAAATAATAATAAAAAAATCTATTTGCCAAACCATCACACCGTGACTTTTTTTCACTGGTGCAGAAATCTTCACTTGATGGACACTGTAAGTCTAGAAGACTGAAAACCACGTGAGTGCTCACATAGCTTCCCAACTGGGCTAAAAATAAAATGAAAGTTGAGCTACAATAAAACAAGACATGATACTCTCAGCTGAAAAGGAAGCTGGTTTCATGATGAGTTGAAGAGCCACAAAAACTAAATGTGAACACCACCAAAATAAATTGCCTTTATGTCAGATAACAATAGTACAATATAATAGCTCCCCCTAAGAGTGTTTTCAAACTGTTGAAACGCATTTTAAATTCTACTGAAACTGTGTCTGGAATATCCCGTGCTGTCTGTGTGGCACCAAAGAGATGAACAGTTGTGTTTCAAGTCCAGAGTTAGCAACACACCTAAATATAAATATATCCCCATTCTTCTCAGATCACCAAAGAGAAATTTGCTTAATGTTTGTACTATGCAGATTTAACATGGGCAATCAATGTGTCGTTCAGTACGTTCCATTTCTCTGAGAGCTACTTTATGTTCTCCTTCTTTGGCATCAGTTCAGGTGAGCGTATGGAGACATACACTCAGTATGCTCTTACTCTGACCTCCCAAAGGGATTAGGCACATGTACAACCGCACCCTTGAATGGGAGTAGTTGTATAACGGTTATCAGGCCCAAATTTCAGATTACAGTGAAGGTAACAGTTCCAGTGCAAAAGATAGTGTTTTTAGATTACATCACCTAAACAGAGAAGAGACATCCAGCATTACAGAGAAGAGAAAGGATACAGGCAACGTGAAGCATAAACCGACACCCATACAAAGTTTATATCAAAAGATGTAAACTGAACTAGAATCCTTTGAGACCCAATCTATGCCTTAATCACAAATCTGTCCTTTCTATGCCATAAAATGAAAAATCTCTCCACCTGCCTGTCAGCCAGTGACAGCATTATAAGAGGATTAAAGATGAAAGGTTTTACAGAGGTTTTTTAAACTGCAGATCTTACAGATTCTTTGCTTTCTCTCTCATGAAGATTTTATATTTGTTTTCACTTTGTATTTCAGTTTCCCTAATCTAAAATGAAAGTCAGTGAGACTGAAATGTACGTTTTGCTCTTTACGCACCAAAGACACAGCAAAGAAAGCTGTCAGTGAAGATCAAACTGTGAAAAACAACAAACTGCTTAGAGAGAGCAAAGAGAAGGTGTGAAAAGGATTTTTGCATAAGAAATAGAAATAATTAAAAAGAGCAAAAAGAGTATGCAACAAAGCAAGCAAGGAAACCAGCCTATTATGCAAACAGGGAAGTTTTCATTTTAATTAAAAATATGCGAAAAATCTTGTTATCCCTTGCAGAGGAGCGATTAATACTTTCTGCAAATGCTCCTGAATAAATTAGTGGCTTTTAACAGGTTCTGGAGCCCTTGTAATTTTCCCTTGGACTACTCATGGAGTATTCACAATGATACCAAGTAGTCCATGCAAGTTCGTTTTGCTTTTCTTGGTATCTCAAAATCATACAAAGCTCTACTAAAGCTTGTGGTAAGGAGTACGAGGGGTAAACCAAACTATTGTGGAAAAAAGCATGTTAGGACGCTCCTTGTCGGAATGTGCAAATCTGGAGAGGAGATATCTTAAAGGTAATTTGATAGAGAGCCTTGATACAGTACCTCAAGTAATGTACTTAAAAACTATGAGAAGCTCCCACACACTAGAGCGTAACAGTAGCCTGTCACAATGCATGGATACCCAAGAATTTCCACTTCCAACAAGAGTTATGCTCTTACCAGACTGGCTGATAACGTACTCCAACCCTGCACGTACCCTAGGTCAGAATGGAGTCATGTTAAGTCTCACTAACAGTAGAAAATAGATCAGCTTATATTATATATTCACCAGCCAAAATCCCTGATCTGGTTTCGACTCAAAACCATCCTGAAGCTTGGAAGATGCAATAGAACATTAGCAGCTGTGTAGTGCCACCACGCAGAATAAAAAGTGAGCCATCTTGAGCCAGCATTTTCTGTTTGGCTACAGCGACTGTAATTGTTTGGTTTCCAATTTGTAGGTCTTGTTGGTTGTTTCTCCACCTCACAGTACAGGTGCTAAAATTTCCTAGGGTATAGAGAGATGCCAGGACCATTTGGTTTTGATTCTTCTGGATCCCGTGGCTCTACTTTCTTAGCACACCATAACTGTTGCCTGAGACTGGACGGAATATTTCATCCTATTTCTTCCACCGGCATTTGGAAAAGATATTGCGCTGTGGCATTCACCTGTTTGGGGTGACAACCCCCTACAACTGGGAAAAACCTCAGATTACCCACCGTCTCAAATACTGTTTCCTTTTGCAGAACTACGAAGCATCGTTTTGACAGTGATAGTTCCAAAGACCACAAGATCATACTGTGATTCCCTTTTACATCTTTCTCTCTCTTTATACTTCTGCAACTCCCTGAAGCTTTGACATCCCTTTCTAAAACTCCAGACATATTTGTTTTCAGTTTTCTCTTCAACAAAATGCCAGCAGGTCAAAGCTGTTGCTCCACTGTATTGTAATTTAACAGTGGTGAGTACAGCACGCTCTGATTCTACGTGCCTTTCTATTCCAAGGCCTCGTGCCTAAGTACTGTCCAGAATCATCACCCAGCACACAGAGCACTCTCCAACAGTGTAGGATGTCTGAAGTTTATCATGGGATGATTTGAATCAAACTAAAAGACCTCATACATCTAGAAGTTCTTAGCATAGATAGCAGTCTGATCTACTATTAGGGATACCGAAATTTGCAAAGCTTCTTCTAACTCCTGGGTTTGGAGGGTTAGTGGACAACTCTTTTCCTTTTTACGCCTCCAACTCCGGTAGCCATTAGGAATCTCAACTTTTGAGTCACTTAAATACACAAGTTCTCAAAGAAAAATATTACTGTAAATACAATTAACAGATTTTTCAGATTAAAACAAGTTATATTTATATGATACAGAATTAATAATGCAACTAAATGGCATCAGTTGGCACTGTAAATGTAAATTAATAAAACAGTTTGATAAATTATTGTTAATTATTGTACTAATTTTCAACATCTAATGCCAACAAGAAGCAAACTCACACTAAAAGTTCCATACTGCTTTTTCCAGCATCAGGAAACATTCTGCTTGCTATTTAATCTACTCTTTCTTGACTAACCTAAAATTCCGTGAGCAGTACACACTAGTTCTTTACTTTGAACTTCTAAATATGTTAATTTGGTAAACTCATGACAGCTTATTTTTTTCTGCCTTCTCCAATGTTGATGTAGGCAACCTTACCTAAAAATTCCAACTGAAAAAAAAAATATAAAACATCTTTTTTTTCAATACACACCATTAAATAAACTACGTGGTGACATTATAAGTGGAACAGCCATGCACAGACATTGCGGTTACAATTCATTTAAGTGATTTACCCTTTTTCTCCCACAAAACTATGTTATCAACTTATTACAAGTTGTGAATTTCAAGCTACAGAATGTGTACTGGACTATTCAACTATTCAGTCTTAGCATACTATCATCAAAGCTGGAGTAGATTGATTCTGTTTCTGATTGCGTGATCTGACCTTTGTAAACCATTCCTACTTGCTGAAATCATGTTTTGATTATACAAATCTTAGTACTATATCAAAATGTACATTTAATCAGCATTCACACAAACCAAATCACGTTTGCAAAAGAGACTACGAAGAGGCAGGATGGGAGAAGCTAGTGTGGTGGATACAGTACTGTAGCTAAAATACAACATATTTAGAAATTCTTTTTCCCCACTACGTATTAACTGTACTCATGAAGCTCCAAGTTCCCTTCTTCTGAAAAAGAAACTGTGCACCACACAGCCCTTTTATTTCACCACTCTGAGGCTACTGCCTCTTTCAGGATAGTAGCTACTGTGCCAGAGAAGTTGTTTGAGGTTTTACATCCCTCTCTACCCTACAAAGCAATTGTTAATATTTTTTGGTAGAAAGTTCTGAAATATGAACAGTTTTCTCGACTGAAGAACAGGATATCCCAATACAGAAATACAATACCTATCAAATTCAGCATTAGGACTTCATTATTCATCCCCAGACTGTATTTCAGCTATTGACTTTTCTAGTCCTTTTATTTAACACTTATTTAGAAACTTAAGAAGGACTCTAAGCAGGGACTGCCTGCTGTAGGGACTCTAACTAGTCTTTAAACAAAAAGCCCCTCGTTTTTAACATTTAATTTTTAAAGAATAAAAACCAAAACATTTCCCAAAAGCCATCAGGGAACCTTTTGCAACAAAGCAGTTTGTCCAAATCCCAGAGATTAATTTTTTAATGATTACTCAGGTTGAATATGCAAATTGTATTCACAGCCAAGTGCAACAGGTAGACAAATATCATCTTTAAGATCTGTAAATTACTTAAAGTTGGTTCTTTTACAAAATGCATAACCTTTAGACCTCTGGTATGTGCAAGTATAAAGTATTTTGTATGAATAATCTGTTTCAAAGCAGTAATGAAAATAAACAAATTAAAATGTTCAGTTTTTCTCAGAACAAAAATTTGCAACGTTTCATTACAAAAATGTTGATGTTTTTCTATTTTCTATTTTTAGTTTCCTTAAGCCAGAATAATAGGCTGCCTTTTTTTTAATTTATTTTGAAGAAATCCTTATCCCAAATTTATTCATTAATTTAGGAAAAGCATCTGATGGCATTCATTGCCTCACTGTAGTCCATTTTGCTCTTAAAATCTGCTAGTCTTGAATTAATTGAAAAAAAAAAACAACCCTTAAATATCAAAAAGTGATTTAGAATAGAGAAGTGCAAGACATGAATTTACTGAGAATTCATAATTCACAGCCTCAAAGCAGCAGCACTGACTTACACCAAGATCATAAGGTTATTCAAGGATTTCACTCATCTGTGACAAAAACCTTATCCTGGGAAACTCTCCTCTCTGGCTCTTTGTATCTCTAGCTATCTCTGAAAATGTCTTTTTCGCACTGCAAAGACTTTTTAGCTGTTTGTGAAGCAAAAGTTGAATCATCAAACAGTAAATAGGCACTGTCTTAGGCTGCGTTCATGTGTTGCACTGCAAACGGGGACAATTCTTCCACAAACACTTGAGTCCTCAGTACAATGGAGGTGGGAATCTGAGCAGGTAAGTAGAAATGCAGCGGAACAGAAAAGCCTCCTACAGCCATCATAAGATGAGTTATAACCTCTCATTAGACCCAGCTCCCTCTATAAAGAGGCTATGATGAGTGATGACTTTTAGCAAAACTTATGGTTTATAAACTTGCTTTCATTCCTGGTGATGTCAGAACAAAATCTTCCCAAAATTTCCAAAAGGAAAATGGTCAGATTTCACAGCTGTATCCCCATAGTCCAAATCCCATGACAATGCATAGAGAGTTTATCACAGGTCTTTCAAAGGCTAATTGCTGAAAATCAAATCAACAATTACACTCCCATCAGAAGCCTTAGCCTCAATGAACCAGCATTATGTTTAAATAAAAAACAAATTGTAGGGAGTGGCCAGGCCAGTCTTCTTTCTCCAAAATACTACCATACTATGTAACTAAATACAACTAAACACAAATCTGCTAGCCTTCATTTCTTCATTTTCAACCCAAAAATTATACTCAAAAAGGTTTTACCCACATTCTTTCCTTAATTCTTACTACAAAGTGCTTTGCTGATGCAAGACAGGCTTCTATAGTATCTCTGCCAGCCCAAATTTACTTCACACAGTGTGAATATTTCAAACTTGAAGGCTACTTTTCACTAGAAAACACGGTAAAATAGGTCTAGCTGAATTGCAGAGTCTGGATCTTAGACTTCTGGAAGATAACGAAGATACATGGTAAGTGCTGTTTCAGGCAAGTTGGCTTTATTTGAACTTGCAGTGAGACTAAATCAGCACTAGTGTTAGAAAAAGTAGGATTCAAAAGCATAAGACATTTAATTAACCTTTCATTCCAAAGGACTGATCCTCTGCATCAGGGTTCATATAACTTGGTCCTATAGAAATTGGCACTGCTACCATCTGCTCTGTGGATGGACAGCAAACTTCACAGTCCTCACCTTTCAGGAGCAAAAAGTTCAGATACATATAGAAAAGTCATTTTCAAAAAGCTTTTTGCTCTGGCTGTAGTCCAGAAAAATGGCCCTTTGTAATTAACTGTGCATGAATCCATTAGAGAAGGACTGAAAATCACAAGTTACTGGGCTGTCAGTGACCAGAAAGGGCAGGAGAGTATCGACACATCTGCTGGTGCCTTGCCTGGAAAATACCACAAAATGGACCATAGTCAGAAAGGCAAGTCACTGCAGGGATTTTTGGAGACAAAATGTAAATTCTTTTTGCAGATGAAAGCCTAACAAGACTACGTTCAAGATAACTAGCTTTGTCTTTATTTCTCATAGCTTCTGAGCCCAACAGCTTCTATTACGTTCATATCAAATTCAGGACACTAAAAGTGACCAAAAGAAGTTTTGGGCCAAGTGCCCAGTAACAGTTACGCATTCGAAATTATTGCTGATGCAGGGCAGAAGAAAGAGACCTGCTGAAGAATTTCCACTAACAAGGATTGCCAAGAGAAGTCTAAAAGATTTCTGGAAAGTTGCCTAAAGTACTTTTATAATGGGATGGACATGAATGAAAAACTATTGGATGAAAGCATAGTGTGTGATCTTGGGGTGGGAGGGAAGGGGGCAGGTAGAGCGGCACCGACAAAAAGCAGCAGTGAGAATATTTAAAGAAAAAAAGTCTTAAAATCCCTAAAGATCAGGTTTTAGTCACGTTGCCTTAACTGATAAAGTACAATGCCCTTACACATAAACAAAAACACACTAAAGATTATACACTGCTGACAAGAGAAGGGCTTAGAGATCTAAATAGAAGCTCAGCAAAGTGTACTGGATTAATAAAGAGAGTTTTCCTGTTTGCTTCTCCACAATCAGAACTACTGCAAGTAACATCGTAGGTCAGATTTCTAACTTGCTTTTCAAGTTCTCTTTTTATACATTTTCCCAGAACTAGCCCAGGCAAATAAAACAGATTTAAAACCAAGTCCTGCAATGTTTAATTTTGATGAGGGAGGCATCCCTCATTTTATTGCTACTTTTTGAGTATTTTCAATCCAAGCATCACTTCTTAATTGCACTTTCACAGACAAAAATGCTGTGGCATGACCCAAAAGCGATACTACATTTAACTCCTTGACTAGAACTGGGATGGTTTTACTAGAGCTACCTTCTCAAAAAGCGTAGTGTGCTGATCTTTGACATTTTCCTACCAGTTTTCTTGCCCACTTATGTCTGCTCTGTTTTGGAAGTCTCCTAAGGAAACAACAAATAAGAAAAAGAGCTTCCAGCTTCCCAACTCCAAACCTTCATCCTTTATTACTTTTCCTGACACATGAAAACATTTTATTCTCCTGAAGGTGACAAACGACACAAACCAGTCTAATTCTCAAAAGGTATTTTCGAAGACCTTCACTACAACCAGAAGTAAACAGAAAAACAGAGAAAATGTGGCAGTTGTGTAGGAGGAATGGTTGACATAAGATACCAATTCTGAAACCCCTCTAAGAGAAAGTATTCTGTAAAGCAGTAACTGAATTCTAGAAAGAGGTGCCCATTCTCAGTCACCTTATTTTTCTTTTTCACACATTATCTGTTAGACTTTCATTCCCTCCCATGTTTGCCAGGATTCTTTCTCCTCTGTACGCCCAGACCTATTTGTTAAACACTTTGTCAGGGATTTAGTTCTTTTGACGTGCGTGGCTTGTTTTCAGTCCAGACAACTCCACAGAAAGGCACTTTCCCAAGCTGTTACACTTCAATTTCATAAAAGATAGTCTTTTGCAGGCCTGCACGTACATCTTCCCACATAGCACCGAGATGGGCAGAGCTGTACAGTACATGGATAGGCAGAGGTAGCTGCCAACCTCAGAGCAGTTACATTCGCACTAAAATTCACTTACTGGCAAACGAACCCCAGGAAGAAAACCTAAGCATCTTCACTCCCGTTGCCTCAAATGTCACTACCCATGTAGGAGAAGGAGGATCTTTGCAAGTACTAATTGTCTCCCTTCAGGCCATCTACAGCTTCATACAATATATAACCTGATGAGCACCATGCATTTGAAAACTTTATCTATGTGTGTGAACAAATATGTATTTTCATAACTCTCTCTGTAAAGTTATCATTTGGTACTAGATTACTTCTGCTGACAGGTACCAAAACTCTGTTAAAGATTCTTAGAAACATGCCTCCTTTAAGGCAGAGAAAGCATTTTATTGTTTTGATGAAGACTAGAGCAAAGAAAAGTAGGAAAATGCCCCCATATCTTTACCCTCCTTTGGGCTGATCAGAATAATGACAACAAAATCAACATTAGAGTCATAAAGTAATAAAAAATAACGGGACAAAGTTATATAGTCTATTCTCCTGCCCCAAAGCAGGCTTAACTATGCCTAGCAACCTCCTTCCAAGAAATGTTTATCTAATTTGTTCTTAAAGTTTGACAGTGATGGAGAATCCATAGACAGTGCATTTCTATGCTTCATTTTTTTATCTTAAAAAAAAAAAATTTGTCTCATCAAATCTGAGACTCCATTTTCATATTTTAAGCTCAAAACTCTCTGTGACTTCAGAGCATCTGTCATTTTAATTTTTAGGGTGAACAAACTCGCTTCTCTTTCATTTTGTCACTCCCAATTGTAGGGATTTTCTTGAGGTCTAAGATCTCTTTTATATCTCTGCACTTGCTCTTTGCCTTCCCTGATGGATAGTAGCTAAATGCGGAGAAGGTCTTCCAACTGAGAGACTGACAGTTGGGTATAATACAGGTTGCCTGGACACAGAAAAGACCAACTCTCTCCCTATCCCAATCAGGGGTCAAGTTCCAAATCAGTTCTTAGAGCTTCCAACACGAGCACAGACACAAAGAATAGTAGTAGAAAGAAGAATAAAAAAAAATAGGATTTTTTTTTAAAAAGAGGTTGCTTTCTTAACTACCAAGAGCAAACGAGTGACTTCTGCTTGTCTCCTTTCTTATGAAGAAAGAAGGCACAATCACTGGCAGCAGTTTGACTGCCCTTCCTGGCAGGGCATTTCCTGCGACTGCACCTACTGCTTACTGACAGCAAAAGGAGTTGCTAGCAGTCACCCCAGCCACATGGGGGGTTTGAAGTCCTATTGCAACTTTTATTTGATGTTTGCTGTTTCCTACTGAACACGCACAGTTAACCAAGACTTAGCTTGCAAATTCTTAATAATTTTCCTGAGAACTGTTATGAACCATAGTCAGTTACTTTTTCCCCCTTTCATTCTTAAGCTGCCTGTGATTTCCTTTATCAATTGACATGTTCAATCCTATCCCTTAGCAAACAAATCTGTGTCCACGAATCTTATCTGGAGTAGTTATCACAAGTGCTTAATGTTCAAAATATGTATGAGGTGTTAATAAACTAAGTAATGCGGTATCATTTTTTAAAATTTCTGATTAGGAGCTTCATATAAATAACCAATACTGCTTAAAGCAAGAGCATTCTCTTTGCTGCAAATTACATTTCAATTGCAAATGCATTTCTGTGGACTTATGGCTTAGCATTAAAAACTAATGAATATACATTAAGCAAGTTTCTTCTCTTGAACATTACACAAAAGTTAACAGAAAAAAATAAAACAGTAGACAAATGTTAAAAATGGGAGAAAGTATTTCTGCTTTTGTTTCTCTTTCAAGCTAAGTTCCCAGATGTTAGTCAGGAACACAAAAAGGTTAAACTCCGACAGATTGTTTCTTAATGTTTAGTCAGCTTAGTCAGAGGGCTATGGGGGCTCACTCCCAGGTTTGACAATGCCCTGAATCGTCTTGAAGGAACTGCAATTACATGTCGGGGCAAAGTTCTGGGCATCCTCTGTTAACATAAAGGACCAGGGAAACTGGGAGTATTGTGGCAAACCCCCAGTTGCTAATACCTGCTCAGCCCCTCCCTTCAGTACCGACCACTGCCACTGCTCACTTCTGCTCCTGAGGTAGATACAAGTCATTCTAACAAGTAATTATTTTGCTGCTGGAAAATGCCACGTATCAGACCATTTCCAAGGGAGAACGCTGATAAATTACAGAAGTTGAGCTGGGACTTTAGCGTTCAGTAACAAAGCATAACTATTTCTAGCAGGTAGCAACTAACATTATTTTAAATGCCATCTGCTGCATGTTCACTTCAGGTTTTGGTTATGAAAAAAGCATATCAACATAAATGGGAAATCAAATCAAACTGAGTCTCCAATCACCCTGTCACAACATAAATTCCTGTCCCACTACATCTGAGTAAGATTGCCTAAGAGACTTTCCTGCTAGGAATCTCCTGGCTCAAAGCCCCACCCCTGGAGGTGGTCAAGCTCAGGCTGGATGGGGATTTGAGCAACCTGGTCCAGTGGGAGGTGTCCCTGCCCATGTCAGTGGGGCTGGAACTTGATGATCTTTATGGTCCCTTCCAACTCTAACCATTCTGTGATTCTATGATTATAACATGTCATATGATTTATTGCTCTTCTTCCTCCTGTTACTTATAACTGCTGGCTTTTACACATTTACTGTAATGCTGCAACACCCTCCCACTAAAACAATTGATTTCTATTTCTTTTCTTGCCTATCGGTGCTCATGGATCTGATTTCTATCCTAGCTTGCAGAAGCAGCACAGCATTATTTCTAAATCATAAAATTACTTATTTCTCCCACCTATATAATTTGTGTTACTAACAGCCTCCAAACCCTCTATCACGGTACTCTCTTTAGGTTGCAGTTTCGTTTGCGGTTTTTTTTCCTGTCAGAAACCTACTTCCAGCTGTGGAGCAGCCCCATAGTATTCTTACTGCACATCACTGTATTACCCTCTTCAGTTGCTCTGCCTCTTCCTTACACTCTGTAGTTTATGAACCAGCTCAAATTTTGAAATTGAGGAAGAAATTGGTTTCCATGTACTTCAGAATACTTTTCAGTGCTGTGCTATGAAAATACTCGACTTTGTCTGCCGCTGCTACTGATACCACCATGAAAAGAATATAGCAAATCTACTCATTCACCACCAAAAATTTATCCTGACACGAAGTCAGTAAGTTTCTAAATCTCTTTGTACGTCGGAAGGTCCTGGTAGAGCAACATTGCCATAAACTTTACAACATCATAAAATTAACAGTCAAGAAATGTCTTATAACGACATTAAACTTCTTTGGCATGTCTCGTTATTACTATCTTCATAAAACACATGTTTGCTGGAACGGTTTTACAGTTAAATAATTTCATGCTGATATTAAAGGACTATTAAACTGCCCTAAATAATGTCTGCAAGATCCAAATCACAATAAACCTTTAGTTACAAGATATGGAATGAAAAACTTTAGATATAAAAATATTTGTCTGTAGCCTGTTTCGATATTTCTCTTGGATTAAATCAAACCGTAATAGTGAAGTGTTTTAATGTACTATCCCCTATTTAATAAGAATTAGGATAGAAAAATTCATGGATTAGGGTTTCTTATATGTAGGTAGATTTTGTCCAAATGTACTTAATATTCTACATTCACTTCATATCAAGAGCCCTTGGATATTCTTTGTGTGTCTGTTTACTTCTGAGCAGCCTTCTAACAACGTAGCCCACGTGACTCAAGAAGCCACTACCTCACTGCTCAAAAACTCATCTTCGTCCTGCATCCTTTGGGAAAATAGTATTTGGAAAATAGTTGCTGCATTTTAGTTTTATCATTGTAAACTATAAAACACTATACTTCCCCAGTACCATCACTTCTAGCTGACCAGTTCTACTGGTATCTCTGCTTTGCTGAACATTGGGAAGAATATTTGCTGAATAATGGGACAAAGAACAGCTCTATCAAAGTATATTACCCGTATATTACTAAATAATCTACTAAGGTAAGAACTGTGCAATCACCTGGAATCACAATTATTGCTGCTTCAAGAGCTGGTAGAGGTTGAACTCTACTTGTAGAAATCTTCTACTTTCCCTTTTTTTTTTTATCTCAGCTTCATTACTGAGTTGCAGCTTTTACTTATATGACGAATGATGGTTTCCTTCCTAGCTAAAGTTCAGTCTGTTCCATAACCAGACCAGCAGCTCAGACTGTAATAGTGAGTAGAGGCAAATTCATCATATTAAACACTAGGAACAGACAAACAACTCCTTCTGTCACAGAAAGAAATACTGTTTGGAAAACAGGTCAGTAAAATTCAAATGCCAAAATTATCCTGCATTTTATGAATCACCACCCTTAAATATAGCATTTTGTTGAATCCCCATGGTGCCATTCCTTCATAAAGTAAGTAAAAAAATATTCAACAAAAAGCTACGTGGCTAAAGAGAGATCTGTCCTATGTTGAGCAGGAGCCAATGTTTATTTTTAATGAAAACTCATTGCTAAAACTGACATGTAGCTCCAACCACCCCAATTTTCATTATCCTCTGTAAATTTCCATACTTTGGAGTTTAGCAAACTAAAGAAGTTTACAGAGTGTTCCACTCTTGTGAACAAGTACGTCAGAAAGACATATAGGAGTATACTATTTTTACAAATCATGACATTTGCTGTAAAGCCCTGTTCAGAAATTTTCTAATTACCTATAAAATATTATCAAAATATCCCAAGTTTATAAGGCTACTGAATAAAGCTACCAAAAAGAGCTAATGACTAATACTAAAACCTCCTCAATCTTTGAGACAATAGCCAACCCCTCTGAAAGACACTTTATACAAAGAAATAGCATTGTATTAAGTTCTTGAAGGTGCCTTTGACCGTTTTAGGAGTGGGCTGTATAAAAAGCAGAAAATGAGCCAGAAAGCTTCACAAGGCAAGAGCAACCCCACTGTAGTCCCTCAGGGACCGGCACTGGGACCAGTATTATTCAATATACTCATCAATGACTTGGATGAGGGAAAAGAATGCACTATCAGCCAGTTTGCTGATGACACAAAACTGGGAGGAGTGGCTGACACACCAGAAGGCCACGCTGCCATCCAGAGAGACCTGGACAGGCTGGAGAGCTGGGCAGAGAGAAATTTAATGAAATTTAACAAGGGCAAGTGTAGAGTCCTGCATCTGGGCAAGAACAACTGCAGGTACCAGTACAAGTTGGGAACTGACCTGTTGGAGAGCAGTGTAGGGGAAAGGGACCTGGGGGTCCTGGTAGACAGCAGGATGACCATGAGCCAGCTCTGTGCCCTGGTGGCCAGGAAGGCCAATGGCATCCTGGGGTGTATTAGAAGGGCTGTGGTCAGTAGGTCGAGAGAGGTTCTCCTCCCCCTCTACTCTGCCCTGGTGAAACCCCATCTGGGATATTATGTCCAGTNTCTGCTTCTCTGGAGACATCCAAAACCCGCCTGGACACGTTCCTGTGTGAGCTGCTCTGGGTGTTCCTGCTCCGGCAGGGGGATTGGACTGGATGATCTTCATGGTCCCTTCCAGTCCCTGATATTCTGTAGTATTGTGATTCCAGGTGATTGCACAGTTCTTACCTTAGTAGATTATTTAGTAATAGATGGGTGTTTCTGGGCTGCTGCAAAAGGGTGTCCTGAGACATTCTTTCTGAGGATGCATGATTTGTTTAGCTTTATGATGATTACTCAACATTATTTATTTAATAAAACCTTTGGTCTGAATAACTGGATTTTTTTGCTAAATGAAATTATGTCATCTCCAGCATTTAAAAACGCGGTATCAAGTTCAACAGCATTTCTTGCTTGTTTCTCATTAGATGGTGCTCAGAAAACAGCTCATCTGCATCCCAGTGCTGTACCTGAAGGCCTGTTAAGGACTGTGTAATTGCTAGACCTACCAGAATAACACAGGGTGTGGCATTGTCTCCCTTATTTGCCTGTTAATAAAAGAAGTATATAAGAACTTAAAGGAGGCCCATACCTTTTTCTATATGACCTGATCTTAATTTTCCCAAACTGTAAGAACTGTTTCTGTCCTCAATTTCATTCTTTCATATGTTCTAAATGGGGAAAAAAAAGTCATTGTAATCTTCGCTTACCAGACTGATAGGACACACATGAGAAGTCTGGATTCTGTTTTAGGTATCTGTTAAATGCAGTGGAATTCCCTGGAAGCCTAAGCAGTCTAAGCTGCAGGATGGCCTGCGTGCTGTTAGACTCAATGTCACCATAACTCCTCAAGTCATTGCCAGCAAAAGTCAATGTAATAGCTCAGGATCTCCAGAAAGACCTGCATAGTCGTTGTAGTTTAACCCCAGGTGGTAACAAAGCGTCACAAGCCACCCGCTCCGTCCCCTGCAGCAGGATGGAGGTGGACAACTGCAAAGGTAAAGTGAGAAAACTTGTGGGCTGAGATAAAGACAGTTTGATAGGTAAAGGAAAAGCCACGTATGCAAGCGAACAGAATAAGAAAATCGTTCTTTATATCCCAGTGTGAGACAGGTGTTCAGCCATCTCCAGGAACAGAAAGGCTCCATCATGAATGAAGAGTTACTTGGGAAAACAAACACCATCAATTCCTAACATCCGCCCCCCTCCTTCTTCATCCCCCAGCTTTTATTGCTGAATATGACATCATATGGTATGGAATATCCCTTTGCTCAGCTGGCATCAGCTGTCCCAGTTGTGTTTCCTTCTCCCAATTTATTGAGCACCCTCAGCCTACTTACTGGTGGGGTGGTGTGAAAAGCAGAAAGAGCCTTGAAACTGTGTAAGTGCTGCTCAGCAATAATGAAAACATTCCTGTGTTATCAACACTGTTTTCAATGCAAATCCTAAACACAGTCCCAATACAAGCTACTAAGATGACAACTGACTCTATCCCAGCCAAAGCCAATACAATAATCCACACCATTCCTGAGCCATGAGGAGCAGTGGTGCCAGAACACAGTCTCAGCAGGTAAGAAAGCAATTCACAGCGAGAAGCAAAGCAGAGTATCCTGCACTTCCTCAGCAGCTTTCTCAGATTCCGTAACAAAACCATTGTTACTACAAAGAGATAATATCTGGACACGCAAGATGAATTTTATGGGGTGACAAAATATCTCATGATTTAATGATATGCAAATTAGTTGCAGCTCTCAGATATCAGTGACGCCTCGAGACAGACTATCTGGATGCTCATTTCTTACAGAAACAGCCACTCCTTTCAGAAGGACTGTGATATGCAAATTCACTTTCAGATGCATCAGTCACAGATAATTAAATTGCTGTTGTTTCTAACTAAACTATTTGAGGCAACCAACCTAGAGGCTGTGGTTGTCTAGGAGAAACCTGGTTGTCAACACCTTCAAACATCCAGTCAATGAATCTTTACCCTGCTATTCTTCATGCGGTCTGAAAAAAAGAGTACCATCTTACTCTGCATTTGGACTTATGAGGAAGGAGATTCTGGAATCAACGCTCACTGATACTGATGTAGTAATAGTTTCAGACCTCTGTTAATCACATTAGAATAACCAAACAGGTAATGTGCATTACAGTCTGTGAGAACATCTGTACAAGACCATTTATAATCTATCTGGAAGTCAGAGCAGCCTAGATAAGCACAATAAATTTCAAAATTAGTGTGAAACTATTACAAAGTTTACTGACCTTCACAGTCATAAATCCTCTTTGGTCAGGACCGTGCCTATTTCCTAATATATCTGTCACATGGAAAGCATACTGTGCAGTCTGGGGCAACTTATAGCCCAGTCCATTATTACTCTAATTTTTAGAATTTCACTCTAGACAAAGATAAGATAATCTTATTTTTAAAATAAAATACAGTTGAAAATACAGTTGTTCTTTGTAAAAGACTAAGGATCTGTCTATATACTTATATATAATAAACTCCCAAACAAAACTGCCATCAGTACCAGACAGCATATACCTTTGCTTCCTCAGCTGCCTCAGAGGTATATTTTTGTTTTATTTTTGACATTGCAAGCTTTACAGCTTTTTTTAAGAATCTTCTGTGAACAAATAAAATCTTCAGTTACTTATCTAGCACCTTACATATAACATCAATGCCATCTTTTAAGTTGTGTTAATTTTCTAGTTTAGCTTATACATTTATCATTCTTAGTTCTGTAAGATGGAATGGAGTTGGTCTAAATTTATGCCTCATGTAGCGTCCACAAGCCATCACAAATAGAAAAATAACCTTTCTGTAAGTCTTACTTGTAAGACTCATCTGTGTTATAAGCAGGTTAAAATCAAACATGCCACAATCAAATAAAAAAAACTCTAAAAAAATTTCCCACTTGAAGTAAAATGAAATCATCTAATTTAAAGAAGTGGGTAAACCCACCTGGAGATACTTCACACTAGCTCACAAGAAAACTACTTAAAAAACTTACTGTAACTTTCTTTCTCTAAAAGTCTTTCGCTAACTCTGGGGGGCAGTGCTACAGTCAGCACATTTTGATTTGATTGCAGAGCATAGTACTCATTTTTCTCAGTGATGGGACTGAACTTTGTCACTGTAAAAAATCTCTTTGGTGCTTACAGTTGCTTGCCTGCTTGAAGGAATATTTCTTCTAGCAAACTTGTGCCCAAGATGATTAGTAAACAGCAATTGTTTTATAAAAATGTTGAAGCCCTACCCACCACATTTCTTATTGCATTAAAAAAGAAATATTTAATACTGATAGATCCTTTAGAATATTTTGATGCATACAATTATTTGTATATGTATCCCAATTATCTACAAGATATATACAGACAAGGCTGCAAAATTCCAGCTGTGAGACATCTTATAAGTTAAAGTTATTTTGCAATATGCACTTCATTCACTTCTGCGATGTTCTTTATGTCAAGCAACTTACTTTACCACACGTAACAACTATCATAAAGGATACAGCAAACAAAGGTTTTTGCAACAGCAGAAATGTAAAGTGGCAAGTGAATCATTGTATTGTTTAAAAAAATGCCCCCAAACCAAACCCCAAACATTATGAAGATAATACTGTAAACTGTGGGCCTGGGGTAAGAGCAAGTTCTACAAACTGCCTTTCACAGTAGTGAAATAAGTATGCTGGTTCACCAGTTATGCTGTTACTCATCATGCTCTTGGCCTATTTCTGGCTTTGCAGCAAAACCAAAATTGATTACTTAATCACTGTGTCCAGTAATGCCGCTATCACCCTGGTCAGTCCTTACACACAACTGGACACTTGGATCCCAGTGGATGACTTCTCCAAGCATTATAACAAACTGTTTCACCTGAATTGTGTCTTTGTGGGGATTTTCTGATGCTTTTTCCAGGAAAACACAAAACCAAAAAACCCACAGGCAACAATTGTTATCACTTGAGAAAGGAAAAGCAGCAATTCAACACATCCTCAGTGTTACCTGAAATGAAAACTAATTCTGTGGACATACTGGAAACTAGAAACAATTGTCTGTCTTGTGAAAAGGAATTTGGAGCACCTAATTTTTTTGAATGCACTTTTTCTCCTTTGCCAGCTTATTGAAATACTCAGCAGTGGCAGGCAGGTATGAGTACACCTGGTACAGGTGCACCTGAAACAGTGCACTTTGAGAGGCAGCAAATGCCCATTCTGCAGTCATTGCACCATAAAACCATTGAGAAATATTTGCAAACAGGCACTAAAAGCAAGTCAAGATTGTAACATTTGGACATCTTCAAAAAAGAAAATTCAGTTGGTTTTAAGAAACCAAATAATAGTAAAAAAAAAAAAAAATCTAACCCCAAACCTACTCTCCTGCATGAACTACTAAAATTTGAAATGCCCTGTTGGCTCTTCAAAGAGCCTGCAGTGACAACAAGCTACAGCTGCCAAGTTCCAAGTTATGCTCCTAGCACTCCAACTGCATCTGAAAATTTGCTTTTGTTTGGGAGCAAACACAGACAAGGGAGTTGAAAGGTCTAGTATTAAATCAGTACAGTTAAGGAGAATTGTCAGAGTGCTTCCTTGAAAACCAAACTATAGGCTCCTACACAGAAAAGGAGGTACACAGAAGGCCTTAAGTCAATCTTCTTGCTGTTGTGTGAGAAACTGTACAAAAAGGTCATAAACTGTGACCATAGTGAGGTTGTTAATATCCTGAATTAAACAGCCAGTTGAAAAGGTCAAGGTTAGAGTGAAAGGAGAGCAACAAATACGTAATCAAGGTTTCTCTCATAGGAAAAATGTTACAGCTTACAAATAGTAGCTACCCCTCCTCTGTTGCCCATTCTAATGACACTCCAGAATCACCCAAGACATCAAACTATGTATTTTTAAAGACACAGTGAAGACATGAAGTCAATATTGATTCATGGCTGCTTCAGCACAACTCCAGCGTACCAACTGAGCTGCCTGTGATTTAACTTTGCAATCCAAGCCACAGTTTTCCTAAACTAAAAAATGCAGAGTGTATACATTTATACTAAAAGAATGTACTGGAATACTATAACAAGGAAAAAATTTGGACAATTATGAAAGGCCTTAATTCTTGATTTCAAAGACAAGGATATACTATTAATTACTTAGTAATATCTTACTGTGCACCAAGTAACAGGTCAGCAAGTATTTAAGTAAACCTATTTAAAGGAATTTTCATGGCACTGAATTTTCTCTTCATGAAAGACTGCAAAATGTTTTTAAACGTATATTGATTGAAATACTATTACTTAAGACATTAAATTTCAAAGTAGAATGAATCTTAGATTGTCAAGTGCTGATACGTCGTCTCAGATGGCCACTTAAACACTCATCAGAATGTGCCTGCTTTCAGAAGCTGAATTTTTGCAGTGAGTAACAGCTATTTATAGACACTGAGCTATATTTGCCAGCTTAAGAGGCAGGACCCAGCAGGAGATAAACCCAGCAACAGTAACAGCAGTGATAACAAAATAAATATTGGAAGAAGTGCCAGTCATTCTGTTAGAGCAATTCAAGGACTGCGCTACAACCCCCCCAAAAAGTTACTGTGTTCCACGTGAATATGTGGCTCCTTCTCAAAGGCAACACAGGTATCCAAACTTTAAGCAAATACATTTCCTGACAGAGTAACTCCATTGCATTACCAGTCTGCCATTGAACTTGAGAAGTTGAACAGTTCAGTAAAGCCACACGGGTCTGTAGTCCTCACCCTGTGCGTGAGCTTGCCTTTATGTAGATTGTTTTAGTGGCTATGTCTGAAGTGTTACTGTTTGCCTTCATGATGCAAAACATTTTCCACCTATAGTTGACTCTGAAAGGCAGTGTTTCAGTGAAGCACTGTTCACTCCCAACTCTTCATTTATATCTACGCTATAACTCTTTTCCCTAACAACTTACTATAGAATTAGGACATACTGAATATATCAGTTGCTGAGCTCAAGAGTGCACCAACACAAGCTGCCTTCGTAACTACCAAGTGATTAGGTGAAGATAAGAAAGAGCTGCGGGCTCTGAACCGTTACCTTTCCTTGTAGATGCTGTACTTGGTTTTGAGCAGGCACAAGAGGATAGCTAAAACTCCTGCCTTCTCATACTTGTAGAGCTTCAGAAAAAAGCCAGGTCTCCCTACCTTCTTGATGCTCTATGTGGATCATGAAGTATAAACACTTGTTTGAACCTAGTAAGACATCTCCTTTACAACCACATTCATTGCATTTTGTTTCATTTGTTTGCTTTTGAATATATATATATATATATAAATTTAATAATAACTTGTTTGATCGGGGAAGAATTTAACCTAAAATACAGAAAACCAACTCTTAGGATAAATCCCAAAATTTAAGTATTGGGAATGCACCAGTATAGAACAGCTCTAACAGGCATGATTTTCTTGGGTAAGAAAGCTTAAATGAGCGTGTTTAAATGAGCTACCAAAGTAGCTCCATATGACAGATGGATTTGTGTACACACCATTAGCAGTTATTTCTTTTTGTGGAGTTCAAAAGAGTAATTATGATACTTAGAGGTAATGGTAAATCCTCAAATTTGACAAATTCTTATCAGACCAAGTCATATATTGAATTATTAAAGAATTTCTGCACCATTCTCTCCTATCTTGCCTCCTGCAAACCTGAAATGTTCTTTCAGGTATGCTTGTGCTTTAAAAAGTCTACTTTTAGTTCTTCCCAGGGCTCCACACAGCTGAAGATTTTTGATCACAGCCTGTACAGTGACAGCTGAAGAAATAGGACCTAGATTCAGAATGGTGACAAGCAGACAGCAACACAACTTTAGAAGACACATGTAAGTGATACTTTACTATTCAAATCCTGCCGTCAGAACTGGATCAAGAGTTTGCAGCAGTGCCCCGCTCCTCCTGCTGCTGCCTGCAGAAACAGTGAGCAGTGCCCATTGCTCCTGATGCCACATGGGCAGCTGCTGGGACAAGAACTGCTGCCCTCCAGTTCTGGGCATGTCCCGCACCACCAGCAGCACTGGGACATGGCTGGACACTGGCTGTTTGGGCAGGTTATACTGCTGTGGAAAAGTCGGGGTCATTCTACACAAAGTCAAGTGGAAAGCCATCATGCCCTCGGGCAGACTGCCACCCTGAACAGCTATTGCCTTTGTCTAACCCCTTCTTTTGTTTTTTCTACATTTTACACTAGAAGCTGAGCTCAAGGCATACATTTGGAGTGGTCAGAGAATTCAGTTTGCAAAGAACTGTGCATTCTACCTGCATGATTAAATCTGAAAGGCCCAGGTGATTATACTTTGTGCGTCCACTGAAATCTTTAGAAGCCCATCATTCCCAGTAAATGAAACAATATTAAGTTGTTTCATAAAGCCTCATGACAGTATGGATTAATTTAACAGTATCTGATTTTGGGTTGTTAGAATTAGGCCATCTTTCTTCCCCTTTTCCTTGAGTGACTATACATGACCTACCTTTTTTTTTTTTTT